>VXBO01000958.1:93853-146960 GCA_013400135.1 Rhinoptilus africanus
TTTGGAAAAAAGGAAAAAAAAAAAAATTGTTTTTTAAAAAAAAAAAAAAAAAAAAAAGAGATGGACATCATTCCTGGAAAAGGAATTGTGAATTGTATTGAATTATGATTGCTTTCTTTACGGGTGCTTTGATGCATGGTAAACAAATAATTTAGAAAAAAATGTAGGTGTAGCCAATTTAGAGGAATGCTCTAAATTGAAAACATTTATGGCTGCTCTTCTACTTCCAACATGAGTATTTAAACAAAAGGCATCTCAATAAAACCCCTGTTGAAAGCATGATTTACTTAGCAGCACAAAATTCTAAATACATAATAATCAACAGGGCAAGCAGTATGAATGTTGTACTGTTAATGCTAGTTAAGTTTCCTAACCTAAAACTTGAGGTTTTATCGAATATTTTTTTGTGTGACTGAAGAAATGTTACTTTGCTGTTTTATCACTGAAAATAATTCAATTTGATTTACGGAAATACTTATTATTACATGCTTATGTTGCTGAAGGCATTTTATTTTAGTTAAAATTATACCAGAGTGGAAGCTGGTAAGAGCTTTTGCAATTTAGATGAAGAATTAGAAGAGCCAGAACGCAGCGATTATCTGAACTCTTTTGGAAGTAACAATTCAGGTACTTCAGCAACAGAGACAGGTTTGCAGTACAAACTATTCCTAGATCTAGATCTAGATCTGAAGCAAGCTTCAGGAAACATCACAAACCAGTAAAGCATTTAACATCTTGATAGAAGTGCTGAGGTGTTTCCAAAGTAGGACTTGACTCTCTTACACAATTGCTTTAAAGTCTGCAGAGGTTGCGGATTCCCTCCTCCCCAGCGTATTTATAGGTGGACTCTAGTTTTGCAAAGGCCTTGAGGAATATCGAAGGAGTCAGTATAAGCTCAGTTTCAGATCAATACCTTTTGGATTCTAGGCAGATTTTAGAAATATCATGGAAATTATTTCAGTTCATCTGAATTTTGGATAATTAGGGAGACAAGAAACTGGGATTCACCTTTACCTTTCCTATATGGTACCATATATGACCACACATTGAAGACAGATGCCATGATGGGAAAATGAGCATGCAGCAATACTATTTCCACATTCACTAAACTGTATAACGGCTGATGTAGGATAAAACAAGAGACCAAAAAAAGACTTTGTGTAATCATTGTAAGAATCATGTAATAAAAACCTTGCTCCTGAAAGCCTGAATTGTTTCAGCAATGTGTAGCGAACATATTTGGTTATACAAAGCAAAAGCACAACTAAGTTATCAACTTTACACAAAGTCAGATATCTGAAAGGGGATCTTTTAAAAAAAAACTTTATTTGAGAAAGGAAGAGACTTATATCAGAAGGCAAAAAAAGGGAACATACAAACAGAATATATTTACAACACAAAACAAGAATCACCTCTAAGGGTGTAAATTATAATAAATACAGTAGATTTAAAATGTAAGAGACAATTATCAATTAGAAATGTGGTTGTTTAAACCCAGTTTTCCTTTTCACTGGTTCCAGGTAGTTTCTCTATTTAAATTTTATCCAAATTTGAAAGATTCTGAAATTAAAGTCCACTAATGTATTGGGGTTTCTCACCTGAATGACATTATAAAAATATCTTTTGTCCTTTGTGAATACATGTCTTTGAAGTGATACTGTACAAAAGTCTTCTCATTTGCAAGTTTCTCCCCAAATAAAATGTATTTTAAAAGATGCACTATCCCTTTTTGATGAGGCTGAAGTTAGGTTTCGAAGAAAACTGAAATTATAGAGAATGGGAAAAACATATAATTTCATTTTTATATGCTTCACTTTTTCAATGTGAATGTGATTTTTTTCATCCAAAGCAGAGAAAGATTTCTGTTCAAATATGAAGCACACATAAACATCACCTGTATTTTCTCAATTAATAAATCTTTCCTATCTAAGATGATCTTTATGTCTCAGGAGGCCTTTCATTTTATAGCAACTATATAGTCATTTGTTTGGAGACCTTCTAGGAAAAAGGATAATGTATCTTTAGAAGTTGCAACATTTTATAAGAGATTTAATAGTATTAGAGCATAATGTAAACAACACATGCTAATAACATATTTTAGAACAATTTCTACATTTGGCAAAACATCTATCTCTTTTGAAACAGGATACTGCACCTTAAAATACCTCAGCTTTAGAAATATAAATATTTTTAATAGAAANAGCGGGGACCTGACAAAGTATTGACTTAAATAAACAGGGCCTTCCACTGTATCCAGCCTTGCTCTGCCGGATCCCACAGCAAGGGAGAGGGGCGCTGGCTGCAGACTTGCCAGCTCGGGTGAAACGCCTGCCGACCATCTGAACGCGCCTTTTGCCAAGCTGGCATTTTAGGCACAGGCGTTGTTTAGGGATGTGTCCATGAGACCTAGCGGTAAAGGTTACGCGGTATGGTACGATTTGTCTTTATTTAAAAAAAAAAACCCAACCAAACAAAAACTGAGTGACTGGATATCAGATGATGGTGATAACAGCTCTGTGCTTTTCCTGCAATATCCTAATAACCGATTGGAACCTAATGCTGCGTTTTGCTTCTCACCAATACTTGCATCTGCTTCATTTAAGGATGTCTCTGTGGACAGTATCATCAAATAAGACAGAATGAAAAATGAACTAAGCAGTGCAAAATAAGAAAACAATGCCATTTTTAAACAGTGCCTTGCCTTGCCTCTTTACATCCACCTTGTATTCTTCTCTAAATTATACTTTATACACCAGCCTGGGACCACCGATATAGCAGTCAGTACCTGTCCACTGGGGAAAAAATACCCTAACGTTAACAGTGTTCAAGACTACAGTATGATACAGTATATACAGACAGCTGAAAGCAAAAGTCAAAGGATTCAAAATCAGCGAAGAAGAACGTTTCATCAATCAGGTCTNTATTTTTAATAGAAAAAAAAACCTGACAAGGATTCCAGGTCAGTTTGGGATTATCCATATTAAAGGGGATCTTAATACAATGAATCTTTAACTAGCTTAACAAAAGTAAACCTATAAAACAAGGTAAACATATCAAAAGGGAATATGAAGGAAATGTTTCACTGGAAAGCTTCCTTAACAATTTCCCTACTCGCTTTGTTATTTTCTTTGACAATAAATCAATTCATAGAGTGCCTTTANGAGTGACTGGATATCAGATGATGGTGATAACAGCTCTGTGCTTTTCCTGCAATATCCTAATAACCGATTGGAACCTAATGCTGCGTTTTGCTTCTCACCAATACTTGCATCTGCTTCATTTAAGGATGTCTCTGTGGACAGTATCATCAAATAAGACAGAATGAAAAATGAACTAAGCAGTGCAAAATAAGAAAACAATGCCATTTTTAAACAGTGCCTTGCCTTGCCTCTTTACATCCACCTTGTATTCTTCTCTAAATTATACTTTATACACCAGCCTGGGACCACCGATATAGCAGTCAGTACCTGTCCACTGGGGAAAAAATACCCTAACGTTAACAGTGTTCAAGACTACAGTATGATACAGTATATACAGACAGCTGAAAGCAAAAGTCAAAGGATTCAAAATCAGCGAAGAAGAACGTTTCATCAATCAGGTCTGGAAAACTAATTCCATCAATTGCTGATCTCAACAAGCTAGGTGATACGAGTTCTCTTTCACTAGAACTAAGCCATGTAATGTAATCCTGGGCTAATACAAAGTCTATCAGCTATTATGCAAAGATTTATGTAGAATAATAGACTGCAACAGGTATTTTCTCAATTAGTGGCCATAAGGATGAGCTTCACTATGTTTTCAAGTGTGCATACAACACTTCTGCCTTTGTTAGATTCTTTGAGCAGTAAATCAGGATTTGCTACATCAGTGAATCAAAACACAAATGCTTATCAAAGCCTGGAAAACGCATGTGATGTTCAGATAATAACCTTAATTACAAATCCTGGAGCTAAATCTTTGCCTATTACCTGTTGCATAAAAGCAGCTTGCTCCCCAGATTCCATTTGCTGGGTTTGAACATCCTCATCACTGTCCGGTGGCTCCTCTTTGACTTTCACAGCCCCCACCTGCTGTCCTATTCTGTCATCCAAACCAGCACTGCTGCTCTCGGCCCTAACGCTGGCGCCGCTGGCGGGAGCTCGCTCCTCCTGCATGGCGTGATCGCTGTGAAGCTCTTCTTCAGCTTCCTCCAGGTGACTGCCAGGCTGCTTGAGCTGCTCAATGGACTTAGAGAGCATCTGGGAAGAGAAAGAGGGGAACAGCTATTGATTCCTTTCACTGAGGCCAAACAGCCAGAAGTACTAGATTTGCTCCGACAAAATTAAAGCTTCCGCGGCAAGCCCAGGTAGCTCCACATCGCTAAAATATTAATGTACAGGGAAAAAAGGAGAAAAGTTGATAAGCAAAAAGTTCACTTGTTATTCTGCAGTAGAAAATATCGTGTATGTAGGGAGCGCTACACAGTAATATTAAACCAAAAATAAGGCAGAATACTGAAAACATTATGCATCTATTACACTCTTACGGCTGGTAATCAAAAGAAATTAGTCTCCCTTCATACTCTTCAAACATAAAAGCAGACATTTATTTATCCAGATTACAGTTCATTTTCCACAACACAAAATCACAAAGGACCTCTAAGATACAGTAAAATCAGTAATCATCTGGCTAATATTTTGTTATAAGCAAATGAGGGAACATTCACACAAGCTTTTCTATCAATTAAACCATAAAGGCACTAAAAGTCACCTCTCCTTTGGCACAAAGATGCCACACTACAAGCACGTCTGCCCCTAACTGGAAAGACTAAAGCTTTTGCTGTGCATGTTACAGGTATCCCTGTTTCAGCAGCGATGATATAACGCAGCTACCCAGACAGTACTGCTTTTACAGCCATTAACTGCCATTATAAAGCTTTGCTGAGGTGCCAGATGCTTGAGCCCTGCAATCAAGTATAGTTTATGTTTCACTATTTAAGATGCAGCAGATGTATTCCAAAATAGTCCAAGTGTAGTCCAAAAAGCCAAAGCTGAAAAAAAGCCCTGCTTTGTTGAAAGAGACGCAGATCAGCCATGTGAGTAAGCGTCGGTAGGGTCGAGTTGAGTAATTATCACTTATTCAATTGGCCCACTCGATTTCAAGTAAAACCTGACTTGTATCACCAAGGTCAAACACACTGAGAGGGGAAAAGAACAGCTTTTACCACACAAAGTTCCCTCTACCCATCTGCCTCCCCCCATATCAACTCTTTCAAACTTTACCTAGTGCTGTACACTGAGGTACTGGATGGCTTCAGCAGAGCTATTTTGTCACAAACCGTGGATGGTCTAGTTTAATTCGACTTGCAAATGCATATAGAAAATTGCCACCCTAGTGAAGGGCAGGGCTGCCATGTAAACTACGATCAAGAAGGTACAGCTGGATTCAGGAACTCCCACAAAGTCAACAAGAAGAGCTGAAAGACCTGTTTGTACAGTTCCAGTTGATGCTCTGATGCATAAGCCCTGCATCAGTGGAGAAACAAATTCCACAGTGGAAATCTGTAGGCCAAGGTCACAGCAAACCTTCATTTTTGGGGCAGTGATGGGAGTTTAATGGCTTACTAAAAGGAAGCAAACGAAATATCCCTTTTCATTACTGTAGTAACTGGCAAATCACAACACGTGTATCCTGCATGCTGCAGACGGCACGCTCTAAGCTGGGGAATCCTTACTACTGCAACTCATGCAGAGTGTCTCCTTTTATTAAGCAGCATCTGGAAAATTTCTCAGATCAAACTCATAAATCTTTTCCAGTTGTTTCTCAGGGGATGACGCTGAGCAAGAAGGCACTGGAGCTCGCTCCGTGTATTCAGCTCAGGTACACTCCTCCCTGGCGCTTAGTTAAACATCTGTGGGTGAGCCCTCTCCACTCCTCAAGCAAGGAAAGAAAGGCAGGTCTGGCTGTCTGGCTGGCTGCAGGCAAGCAAATACAAGCTGAAACATCTGTGCGACAGATAATCATATACAGCTACGAGAGTCACTGATGCTGATCCATCTGTAAACCATTCCATGTGCCAGTTCCTTGACATCAGGTGGGTTATTGTGGAGGGGAAACCAAGAGAAAATGATTGCATGTCCACAGCAAAGTTCAGACGCATATTTATCTCATTACTGCTCTCCTTTCCTTCATGCTTTTTCACTTTTATGTCAGGCTCTTTCTTCTTCACGCTGCTGTGTGGCACAGAGAGGCTGCTGAGCTTTCTGAGGCAACACGTGAGGGCCTGCAGTATATAATCTGTACATGGAACACCTTCAAACGCTTTTTGCATGTAATCAGTGGAGTAAGTCGCAGTGTGATCAGCAAGCACACATAAGGTGGCTGCGGGGACTAGAGTGGTATTTGCGTGCATTTCAATTTGCAGTGTTCCTGTTTTGGGGTCTGATCCCACGCCATGGAAGTCAGCAGGCGATTTGCTCCAGACTTCGGCAACAGGAGGAGCTAAACAAATTCAATTTTCTAAAACTCTGTGAAATGAAAGTCTTTCTGCATTTACACAGTAGATTTCACAAAGTGCATTCATATTATCATCTTTGCTACAAAATCTTATTAAAAAACATTCTTTACACTGTGACTTTTTTGAGGCAAGGGGGGCTATGAGGTACTACAGTCATGTCCTCTCCTATGATGGAGCCTGTCAAAAATGAGTGGATGGCATGGGACAACGGGGGACTCACAACCTGAAAGCCACTCCTGCTGCTCAGTCTGCTAAGCCACAGCTGACTGCTTTCTGCGTATCACCACCACGCGTCCGTATCTGTTAAAATGGTTTTTAAAGGCAGCTTGGCCCCATCTCATCCCAGTAATTATATTAGTAGCATTACCAGGAGACTGTTCAGTTCTCCTAAGTCAGAATCATTTTATTTTATATTATATCTCCTGGCACTACCATGGAAAATTATGTATCTGGAGACACGCAGAGACATCAGTTTAGAGTCAATATTTCTATCTTATCTATCTAAAGCTGGATTACATAGCAGAAAATGAGTCCTGAATGAAACACTGCACAAGTCCTTTCACTGTGCAGTTGGATACTTCTGCTTACGCTTAATGTTTAAACTTTTCACTTTAAACCCCACTTTTTTTTTTTCTGAATTTATCTGAAGGTACAACAGGACTTTCTCTTTATTTTAATGCATATTTTTGATTTTGAAAAAGTGATTGCTTAATCTGAGTTTTAATAAGACTACATTTAAAAACAGTAAAACCATGGTTTATTTCACCAATGAATTAAGAGTTCTACATGTTCGTCTTCTTTAACCAGTACACTTTACTGTTACTGCTATTCAAACTGAAGGAGTTGCTAAAAAATGGTTTCATGCTAATATAACCTGTATGTGTTTTCCTTTTATTTTCAGGAAATTAAACTGCAAAGGATATGCATGAGCCAAAGTAAATAGTGGCAGCAGGACAGGAAGCATTTACAGACATCAACTCCATTGTATAACTGCAATAGTGCGACCAAAAAAGACATCAAACACAATCTAACCTGCTTGCTTCTGCCAAAAAATGGAAGACTAAGTTTAAATAACCTGTACATGGCAACGGCGTGTTTTATAGGTCCTTCAGTTGCAGCCCCTCCCTTTGCTTCTCCTTTGTAATGATAAGCTTTTGTAAAATGAAGTATTTTAAATAAAATGTCTTTACAATGAGACAAAGCACAAAATCCTGCAAGAGCCACCCCATACATTTCTCTCCTGAATTAATTGTTCATTTTAAATACGTGGCAGTCGTTTCTAAGAACGTATGTATATACTTAGGGAACACACTTTTTCTCCTTCTCTCCTATGGCTATGAGATTATTTTGACCAGCTATGCATATGGTGAGCTGTACTGAAACAATCTGGCACCTGCTTACTGTTGTCTCTGTTACTCATGTAGTACAACATTTCTAATGAATGTTTTTATCTTTCAAAGTAATTCTTCTGCATTATGGCTTAAACATTGGTTCTCAATAAAGGAGAAAATGCTCTGTGCTTTTTTGACATCCAAACACATTCAACTGTTGCTATAGTTCTGTCCAAATAATCCCCTGCTACAAGCAATATTTGAAAGAAGAAATGTGCTACCTCTCACCTTCAGAAGATGCTAGTCAGATGTGTAAGCTGGAATGCCAAAACCTCAGTTGTAATATGTTTAATGAAACTAGGTTCATTTACTCCAGCTGAACCTGACCCAGTCTTCCATACTTCATTAGATATCATTCAGAGATGTGAATGATTAATATAGGGTTAACTGCATCTTTTCAATATTCCCATTGACAACAAATAATCTTCCTGTTTTTTTCCATCTATAAATCAATAGAAAATTCCATAGTTTTTTTCATTTTTCATTAATAGATATTGGTCAATTCTGATCACCATCCAAAGCACTCATGAATTTTTGCTTCCTATATATTTTGCGTCATGGATTTTTTACCTCAGTCTTGCCCAATCACTGGTTCTCTAGACAAAGATGCTTTAAACCAATTAATATCCTGGAATGAAAAATGAAATTCAGGTACTCTTTATCTAAGCTTTAACATGATCCATGCTGCTCCCATACTTCAGTGCACATGACCAACTGCCCCATTACTGCAAGCTTTAGAACTCCACTACAGAAGAGGATTTCACCATTGAAAACACATTATCAAACTGCTACAAATACATTATCTTAAGAACACATGTAGGGTTCCCACAGTGATCAAATAAAAACTTGGCCCCAGTGAAGACAGTGCAAGTTTAGCTTCAGTGGAGGCAAGCCTTTATTCATCGTATGTGACAAAAATAACATTTAAGGACAGGAGGCTTTGTTCACGTACTCTTCATGTTATGATTTCTGAGATTTTCTTGAACGCAGCCTTCTGCTAGTGGCTTTGTAACATGAGTTACATCAATAGCACCCTTTTTTCTCCAAGTGGCGGGGTCAAAGCATTCTAGATACAGAGATACACAAATAACACCAAGATTTTAAGGCTTTTATTGTCGTAGTGGTCTTTTGGTACCCGATTTAACAATTTTAACTGGGGGTTTCAGACTTCAGACTCCCTTTATTGAGCAAAATGAAGATCTGCAATGGGGATCAAAGGGTCTTATGAGGAAATAAGCTGTCATTCGGACAGAAGTATATTAAAGCTGACAACAGCAAAGCTGATCTTCCCTAAGACAAGCGGAGTTCAGGTTACTGCAAATTCATTATTATTTTTTCCCCAGAAAGTTAGGACGAGGGTTTCTACGTACTTTTGGATGGGATGTCAACATTTGCAGAATGTTTTCAGAAGGTCAGCATACTAGATCCCGCAGGTATAAATGTCAGACTTCAGTGGAGACGTATACCCTTTCCCACATCAAAAGCCTGGCAGCTGACAGCTGACCAGAAATAATCCATAGGGGATCTTCTCTTTGTTATTAAGGACAGAGGCACACCTCTTGGCAATGATTTGTTTCTTTTCAGAATGGAAATGATCCAGGGGAATTCTTTACCTCTGACCTGTGTGAGATTTTGCTTGTTATCACCCTCACAGCAGCTCCGGCTTGCTGCTGAAGTATATTCTTTTCTCAAAGAAGAGAAATGGCTTTTTAATACAAAATAAATACAAGATCAATGGGGTGGGTTGCTCTCTTCCTCTTTTTGTTGTTACAGTAAGATTCACCCATACATCCGCCAAAAAGATATGACCAAAAACATTTTTCAGGGAGTGCTGATACATGCCATATCATCTTATTTCAGGACAAACATTCAAATACTGGGTTCAGCTGAAATATATTAGAGCCTTACGTACCTGAAGTACCAAACTTAAGGAAAAAAGGAAAAGAGAAATGGAAAAGAAAAAGAAGGTATTAACTTGTTCTAAGTTCTTGATCAACTGTCATTTCATAGTCTTGTCAGCTTAAAATGGTTCTGGTCTTTCTCACCAAAACATTTAAGAGAATGTTTGAGTACTCCTTATTAAAAATCCCCACAAAATTACTGAAAAGGAGGGAATTACACCTCTGTGCAGATTTCATTACACAGCCTATGAACAGAAGAGACAGAACAATGGAAACAAGTGCATGTATTCATTTGATACAGGCCCAAACTTGTCCTAAGAAATTAGACTATATTGTGTTGCTTTTCCACCTGATCTAGAATATCTGCTGTTTTAAGGCTCAGATAACTCTGCTTTACAGAGTTTAAGTTTGATTGCAAACCCATGCAAATTATAGAATGAACAAATAATTTCAACTGTAAATAGAGGCAAGTTTTAAGAATGTACGAAGTAAATTCCACCATGCTAGCAGAGTTCAAAAACCTTGTTTTTTCAAAAACCTAAGTAGGCACAGGTGTTCAATCTGCACCTTCAAGTTAAAGGGTTAAAGAATATAGTTTTAAATTCAGTACTTAAAAGCCACTCCCTGATTTGATCTTTTCTCACTCTCTTGTGTATGGGCTACCCTTAAATTCTGATTTTTAAAAATCAGGTTTCATCTTTTAAGTATGTAAGAAAAACCCCTGGCTTTCTGTATACTTGCAGAGGACAGAAACCTGATTAAAGTACTGACATTTTTCAGTACTATTCATCATAATTGTTCTTCTGAGAATGGTGTTGTAGCAGAATCTAGATGCTGAAAACTGTAAAGTCTGATAAACCACCCACATGCTCAGATAATCCACTGTTGCTGTGGCTGCAGTTTGATCCTATTCCTCCTAAGGTGCTTGCTGCTCTGATGAGTTACTGTGCTCCTGATGAAGGCTACCTGCTCTGGGAGGAGGGATAAAGAAGACTGAGAAGCTATTGGGGCAAAGGAGGTAGGGTACAGAGGTTCAAGACAGTGAAAGAACCTAGGATAAACTTAAATTTCTACTGTTTGCATATGTGTATAGCCTATATACACAATAAAAGCTAGGTTCACTAGGTTTTAAAAGACTGAATTATTTTGTCTCCTTATCACAAATAACCATGTGAGAATGAAAGCACATTTTAAGTATGAGAGTGAAATATTCTCCTTAACATACATATTCATTGCAGTTTAACTTAGGAAAAAAGAGAAGGTACTGAAACAAGCATTATCCCAAACGCACCTTCTTGTGAGGTACAATGCATTCCTCATCCTATATGACTAGGAATATGTTTATGCAACTCAAGTTTAATTTTCACATTCAGGACAAATGTACCTATATGGCACAGCACATATCCCCAGATGCTATGGTAGAATTTATGTCAATAAGCGTATGATCTAACAAAAACATGTTAGAGGGGTGCTTTGCTTTGTGAGGAATGCATGAACTGATCGGTTTGTAGTGAACACCCACAAAACAGCACAAAGACTCAGTACTTTATCAGTAAAAATGCTTTGCTCTTCAGACAACTGAGGGCAGGTGAAATATTTTCAAAACCTGAGGCTACGAGATATACATATGCCATCTTGATTAAACATATGGAATGCATACTCAAAGAAAAGCCAACTGGAGTCCTAGTTGAGTAATCAAAACACCCAAGCTGAGAGGGGTTAACATGCAAGGATCAGCTCTGAACTTTGAAGTTCTCTGGTCTTCATTTTTCCTAATTAAGGCAAGATTTAATAACCAAACCACTGTACAAACTATGTACTTAAACTCTAGGTTTGTTTCTAATTTTGTTGGGAATTCTTAGTAGATTCCAAAGAATCAGTACCCCCCGGGAAGTTCACCCAGTAAGGTGGATTTTTTTTCTTTTCTCTTAGGTACAGGGGCTGAATGCCCACTTTTAATCTTTTTTTTCTTTGCCATTGCCTCTTATATATAGCTATTAAGTAACCTTCGAACAAAAGAAGACAACTACAGATGCATGATTAGAATCTTTGAAGGCCAGGGGAGTTCCAGCAAACAGCTTCTGGAAAGCTGTGTAGTAAGAGCGGAAAACAGTTCTCCAGATAAAAGCATTTAATTACTTGCATATCTTCATTTTAGAGCAGGGAACAGCATCACATTTGTTGTGGAAGCATTAGCTCCTGATAAATCTATTTAGATTCTGCTGCTCTTTGTTTATTAATGAATGATCTGATTTTCTTTTTTTTTGTCCCTCAGAATAAGGCACTACTCTACAGGGAAAGAGCAGCACAATTCAACTCTCTATCTGATATTAGCAATTGCACATTCTTCTCTTTCTCCTTACAAGGTAATTTTATATCACCATAGAGAAAACAAACTTTCAGGCTACTAATTGACTTACAGAGAAAAAGCTGGTTTGATAAAAGCTGATTAAAAATTTCTCCAGATGCTTAATAAGTTCCTTACACAAAAAAGATCTCAATTTAATAAGTTGATTGAGTTCAAATGAGTTATATATTTACCCCAAATGCTAATCCACAATGAGAAAGCTTAAAATACAATTTAAAGGCAGCTGAATGGAATTAGTGCTGAAGCTCAAAAGCAGGCACTAAAAACTTGGATAGAAATCTAGTAATCTTGTAGGCATCATTTACCATTCAACAGGAAACCACCTGTAATTTAAACGTGTAAGGTGCTTTGAACCCTATTTTGCTGAATTGTATTCTTACTGATGTCAAGAACCACAAATCACCTTTGCAGCATATTTCAGAAAGCCGAAAATTAAGATCTATACAAATGTTTACACCAACTATGCATAAATGAAATACTCATGCAAGAACCTGTCTCCTGTCCGTGAACACCTCCTTATTAGTTTTCAACCTTTACGTTTATTGGAAATCCCTTACTTTGGGAACTCACCTTATTCATGTGGATCTGCTGCTGGTACTGTTTCTGCTTCTCCAAAAATTGCTGATGCTGCTGCTGGATGACCAGCTGGGCCAAAGTGCTCTGAGGAAGAGGAGCTGACTGGGTTCGATTCAGTGGCCTGTGACGAGGCAGTTTGTGGGCAGCTCTTATGCCAGGTGAGACTCTCTCCTTCGCTGCTAAAGGAGACTGTGGATGAAGAGGAACCGCTCCTGCAAAACAGGGACATTTCACTCCTGTGTGAAGAACAACAAACTAAAAGTTCTAATAGGAGAGAAAGCTTTCGGCAAGAAGAGGGGTGTATATTGCAGAACTATGCATCAGCGCTGATGCAGTGGGACGTGTACCACATGCCTCGCCACACTGGGAAGTTCAGCAGCTGCAAAAGAATGTGATGAAGTAATCATTTTCTCTTTTCTGTAATCATTGAATTCTTTCAGGCTAACAGCAGAATCACCAAAGGAGGAAAACAAAGATGCTGTCATTTTTTCTCCCACCCTTACACTTTTCCCAACGGTTAGGATGTATAGTATCTGTATAACCCCATTTCGTTTAATGTGAATACAAATGTCATTAAAACCAAATCATTGTTGTGTTGAAGCTTTGATCATTACCAGTCACAAGAAGTTTTTGCTGTCTCATTTGTTCTTTCAGTAACAGATGCTGCAAGAGAGCTTGGTGGCTGCTATTTGGCTTTCCCTCCAAAGCAACGTGAGGATGAGTCGAGGACGGAGGAATGCTCCCCCCATACTGTCCAGCCAAGGCCACTCCTTGTCTGAGCGACTGGGTCTCCCCTTTCTGCTTTTCTTTGAATGACGATGAAGCCTGTCAAAGAACAATGGCACTGGTAACTGCTTTTCATAGACCTGGCCATGTGTATCTCTGCTTGACTAGATGGTCTTATGTCATCCTTTACGAATACATACAGAAGAAAAGGTTAACAACCCTATCTTACGCTTTGACTGTGAGACAAAAAGGTAGGGAAAACATGCCAGTTAAATGTAACACTGTGAGAAACTGAGTAATGAAACCACTTGAAAAAAATCAGTAATAAAAGCCAAAGCACAAGGAACTAGTAGTTAGAACATTATTAATGAAAAGACAGGGCCTATCCTTAAAATTCCTAAAGAACTTCCCACAGCCTCCTGCACAGGAAAATGGGGGATCAGAGGAAATAGTTTCCATGGAGTTTGGAATAGGCAAGGCTTGGGTTTTTCACATAACTTTCCATCAGACAGCAAGCCAATCAGCAAAACAAAGTTAATTACCTGTAGTAGTGGGAAGCTATTACTTTTCCTGGAGCACTCCCTGACTCCCTGAAGGACAGCACAAATGTAAGTTTTACACCTTTGCAAAGTAAATTTGTACAGTTAAACTCTAATCTACAGAATCATCAAGAGCTGTCATATATGTGTGTCATTTTAAAGTGCAGTCAATAGCACAGTTATTGATTTAAAGCTTTTGGAAGTTCTGGCCCTTCAGGACTGCAAATGTACTTTATATTTCTTTTTTCGCTGTCTACTTTAAAAGAAAAATTATTTCTTAAAAGAGCAGTTAAAGCAGCACAACATTTTTTATGGAAAACCTAAGAGAAACAAGCACGTTGAGGCTTGCAGATAACCACTTATGGTAAAAACAGTATCTCTGATAATCTGAATTACATAAATTCTAATGAGGCAAACCAAGGTTTTCACTAATATTTTTTGTGTGCATGGTTACTTCACACTCTGCTATCATACTTCTCTGAAAAACAAACACCAAATTAAACATTACATTCGATTTGCAACTGCTTATTTTGGTAACAGAAATAAACATTACTTGCACAAATCAACCCCTTTGTTTTTTTCTAACACCAAAACTAGTATTCGGTGCTAGCTGGCCACATCAAAAGCTCATATGACTTGAGTGAGAAAATGGAAGATATTTTCATTTCCATTTTAATGTTATGAAATTACTTTGAAGATAGTTATATTTTTTGTGAAATAGCTAAGAATTTTTTTGATGAAATCATCTGGAAAAGTAAGCACCACTTTTCATGGTCAGTTCAATTTTTCCACCCCTTAAAATCAATAATTTGCTTATAAATATCTCATGAAAGGCTTCTAGAGAACTGATTTAAAGCTTACATGATTTTCTTTGCAACATTCTATATCTGATGCTAAAATGTTGGTTTGCAGCAGTGTATTATTGGTGAGAACATTAAATGTATTGAAAAAGCCATAAAATAACATGAAAGTTAAACTTGAAACTGAGAGTAGCACTGGAATTAAGTGTAATTTATAGGAGTTGCCAATTCATGTTCTAAGAAATTTAAATTGCTAAAATGTCTTCAGAACTTATACACTGTTGTATTGAACCACAATATAACTTATATTAGTATTTTTACTTTTTTTTTCTAGAAATCAGAAAGGGTAAGTTTTTAGCAGTGGCAAAATTTTTCAGATATTTTACTGGCCCTCATATTTCACCTCTAGGTTACTGTAATTTGGTATAGACCTAAAGATCCTTATCCAGCAGCATGGATTTCCACACATACCATGTCTGTGTTTTCATACATTTCACATATTAATTCACCATTTAGCTCTAAATAAAGGTGATTGCTGCAGACTGAAAAAAGGGCATATATAATAACTTGTCATTAAAATATTAGGCGTTGATCGCATATTCACTGATGTCATTTGTCTGACTGACAACACACCCCTCAAATAACAAACCTAGCTGCAGGAATATTAGATTTTTCCCCTACTATGCTCCAGCCCAGTTCAGGTTGCCAATGGAATCTCATAAAAAGTTACAGGTACTTTACCAGGTAGAGGTGATCACATAATTTGAACTTTTATACCAAATGACTTCCTCATATACTTCTCACCACGTCCAAAATCTGTTATCTGATTTGCAGACATAAATGCAATATAGAGTCATAGAATCGTTTAAGTTGGAAAAGACCTTTAAGATCACCGAGTCCGACTGTTAACCTAGCACTGCCAAGTCCACCGCTAAACCATGTCCCTCAGCACCACGTCTACGTGCCTTTTAAATACCTCCAGGGATGGTTACTCAACCACTTCCCTGGGCAGCCTGTTCCAGTGCTTGGCAACCCTTTTGTTTTTTTCTGGACATTTTTTCTAATATTCATCCTAAACCTCCCCTGGTGAACCTTGAGGCTGTTTCCTCTTGTCTTATCACCAGTTCCTTAGGAGAAGAGTCCGACCCCCACCTTGCTACAACCCCCTTTCAGATAGAGAACAGTAAAGGTCTCACTTCAGCCTCTTTTTCTCCAGACTAAACACCCCCAGTTCCCTCAGCTGCTCCTCATAAGACTTGTGCTCTAGACCTTCACCAGCTTCTTTGCCCTTCTCTGGACACGCTCCAGCACCTCATTGTCTTTGTTTTAGTGAGGGGCCAAAAAATGGACACAGTATTTGAGCTACGGCCTTACCAGCGCCAAGTACAGGGGGATGATCACTTCCTTAGTCCTGCTGGCCATGATATTTCTGATACAAGCCAGGATACCATTGGCTTTCTTGGCCACCTATGCACACTGCTGGCTCATATTCAGCTGGCTGTCCACCAACACCCCCAGGTTCTTTTCTGCCAGGCAGCTTTCCAGCCACTCTTCCCCAAGCCTGTAGCACTGCATGAGGTCGTGGTGACCCAAGCGCTACACATGAGCACTTGTTTATTTGCGATTAAGAGTGATTATTGCTTTCAATTAGTGCCTTTAAATGTTCAGATGTTGTCCAATGCAAAGAAAGGTCTGGTTCCTACTCCGAATCGCTTATGTTCCAAAATGCAAAAAAAAAAAAAAAAAAAGACAATAGACAGAAAGTAGGTTTTCTGGAAACAAAAGTAGACAGGAAGGCTTGAGACCGGTCACTTACACTGATTTGAGGTTGTACTGCTGGAAGTCCCAAGGTGATGTTGGGCAGAGAAGGGGATGTGTACAGATTCAACAAGTTCACTGATTCATCCTGTATCAACAGGCGTTGCTGTGAAACCAGTTGCTGGAATAAAGGGGAAAGACAACAGATGTATAATCTCCAAGCTTTTTATCTTGGTTACTTTATCCTTATTATCCTGCTACACTGAAAGCCAATTATGTATCATGCATTGGTTTGCATCTCAACGGGGTTCCAGATTAGGAAAAGTACTGTCCCTGTGAAAAGGCTGTTACTTCTTTTCTTAAGAAAGCAACTGATACATGTCCGGGATTATGCCTGGTTAGTAAGTAAAATTTCCATGCAAAACCAAAATCATGAGGATTCCTAGACCACCTCTTCTCATCAGCTCAACATCAGTTCTTCTCATCAACTACACTTTCACTACTCGAACCTCAGTGGGAACTTAGCCAATGAATTAAGGAGTATATCTAGCTGAATGAAATGTGTCATGAATGTGGATGTTTACTTTACCGTTGTTATTAGAAATTTTATTGTAAGGTAAAATATGTGGTTCCTACCTAGTCCATGTATTTTCTTATGCAGATTGTTATATGGAGATGTTTCAGGCACATTATTTACTTCCATCAACATGGGAATTTTGTAAAGGAAGTGAGGCAGATGCCACATCTGCCATTTAAAAAATGTACTTTGTTTCTCTCTATTTGTGCATATAAACAAAACCAGCACCCTATCATCCTCTGATGGTGGGATACCCCTCACAGTCTTCCTGATTCCCTTCAAGTTAAAATCTTTAACACTTCTTTTGAAGCCTTGTGATACAATTTTCAAGGACATGGAATTGCTGATATATTTTTAATTACTGCCAAGTAAAACCAGACATTCTACAAAGATCACCCTCTGCCTTCCGTTCTAGATTCATTGGGAAGAAACATAAAAAGTTACATTACCACAACAGGAATCTTTTGGAAGCCTTTGCCTTTCTGCTTTAACAGTCATGTTTTTCAACATGTGGTCTAGTATAGTCGCTTGAATTACATTTTCTGTTTAACTCTTGCTTCCCTCCCAGAACTTTAACACAATAAGAGCTACAAAGGTCTTATTAGACTTAGGAACTCTGGCATGATATGGTCCCCAAGGGAACAACATCCTTGAAAAAGAATACCCTGTGTAACAGTATGACACAGTGACTGCTTTCTTCCCAAACAAAAAGCATATGGGACTCCAATAATAGACCACCTCCAAGAGGGATACTGCACACTCGGGCTTTGACTAAAGTAAATATAATAACTTGTCAAGCATGTTGTGGGGAGCTGTAGATTTTCCCCTGGACAAACCTGGAATATCAATTAACTCTGTAAAATACTTTGTGCTAATACAATGCAACTTCAGACCATCAATGAAAAGTGGTTAAGCACAAAAACACAGGATGTTATTCCAAAACATAACCTTCCTCATACAGTTTGTTTGGAGATACGACCTATCACTGAGACAATAACAGTAGAAGTCTATCTCTGTAATTTTCTTTTGGTACCTAGGGAATGTCAACAGATAGCACACGAAACAAAGAAGCCTCACTCGTATATTACATTAATTCCCAGCTAAAAGTGTCTTGCCTTGATAACATCCACCTTCGACCATGAATAAAACCAAGTATGTCAAGACTATGGAGATAATTATTCAGGGAGACTACATGGATTCAACAGAAAAAGCACAATGCAGCAGCCGTAATGTGCCTCCTAGAATATAATCAAATTAGTAGCAATTGCAGCATCTATACAAAGCCACCTCAGAAGTGCACATTTCCTTTTTGGTTTTCAGTATGCCACCACTAACTTTTAAGATTTGAATTAACAAACGTTAACAGTGACAGGGTGTATAGCAGTGAAACACATTCCCACGTTAAGGTCAGGCATGATCGTTTCATGAGGCAGAATCAACCATGTTATGTCCCATGGGAGTTTAATGTTGAAAACAAAAATTTATTAGTAAGAGTATTTAAATCCAATTTCCAATACTGCGAACAATCAATCATTTTCATTTTGGTAAGTAACTGATTTTTTAAAATATTTTCAGCTAATATTAGCCTAAAAGCCAGTTAAACCCCAACTCCTAAAATCAGTTTAGTAGTCCACCTGCATAGACTAGGGCCCAGCGTATGCTGAGGCACAACTGTGTGACCCACCTGGAGCTTCTCTTTGTACACAGTTGACTGTACCTCGAAACGGTGGCACAAGCTGGAGTTGCTGCCAGCATCATGTGGCAGCACAATGGCTAAGCCATGGTCCTCGTCCTACATGTAGACTTGATGGTTTGGACTGGCACCTAAATTACCCCGAAGAGCAACTTTCCCTACTTGCTCCCCTGTACACGCACTCACTGGGTTCATGGATCCTGCTTCCTGATGCTAAAAATGTCCTGTCCACAGAGTTACCCTCTTTCTTAAAATAGAGCACAGTAGCTAAATGTAACAGTGCAAAATGATCAGCAAGTAACCATATTTAGTTGGTTTTGTACTTCTGTTGCTGTTGGGACCTGATGAGGAGCAGGAATACCTATTTCATGCGTGCATTTTTATATGCACATTTATACATCAGTAGGGGAAGAGGAAATGGTTTGTCTTTAATTCTTCTCAATTGTGGAGCTACAGTAATGTAGTCAAAGCTTTGAACAATCACAATTACTTACACTCTTACTTCTTAAGGCTTTTGGGGTGGGTTTTTTTGTAATTAACTAGACTTTCTTCACAGACCCTTGAAGCAAACCTCACCAGCTGGTCAGAAACCTATGCATTTTGCCACTAGCCACTTGCAAAGAGCACCTCAAGGAGCTGAGTATTAGAAACATAGTGCTGTGGGGCTGCACAATTGAAATATGATTTTATCTGCCATGCCTGTCATTTACGTCTCCTGTATAATCAGGTGATATTCTATGAAATGCTGCTCTCCAAAGCGCAAATCAAAGAAAGTAAATGATCTGAAGCCCGCTTACACCAACTGGAAACTTTCCATCGCCTTCAACGTTTTTTGACCAGGCTGTGAATGCCTAAAATGAATCATTTGACATGACTAAGGCAGGTTGTCCCCCTGAACTCCAAGGACGTGTTGTGCAGGGGCTCAGTCCTGCTTGCATTTCTCATGCAAGTAAGATTTAGTCTCAGCACAGCAGGTGACCTGAAAGTATACAGCAGAATTTACCACTCCGCAAGCTACTGCGGTGAACCTTGATGATACTGGAGACAACTGGGCCTAATAAAAACAGCATTTTATTTATAAGGTGCAATTAAAATCCTGAGTTTAACTTTCAAGTTTCACATAATGAGACGGGTGTTTTAACAAATGGTACTGAAAGTACCATTAAGGGAACTGTGTTAGTAAAAGATTATCTGCAGAAATGTAGCACTTGCAGAGCACCTTTGTTCATTCAAAAAAATGTAAACGTCTGCCCCCCAGACTCTCTGCTCTGGAGGGTAAACCACTCAAAAGCCTCGCTATTCAGATGGATATAGCAAAAATACTCTAAAAGTCTGTTTCATTACTGATAATGCTCTAATTTTGTCTATGCACTAGCGTGTAATCATTTACGGTATTGACTCATGTTTTACTGGTAAATGGCTCTCTGTCATAGCAACCTGTTTTCCCCCAGCAAAAAGTGTTTTATTTGCTGCCATGAAAACCGCAGCTATCCACCCACTCAGATATGAGCACAACACTTACTGCAAATGTCACAACAACGATTATGAAACAACAGCAATGTGAGTCATGCAGGATTACAGCAAAACAAGTGATATTTTGGGTGATTTTGGAACACTTATCCTATTATTAGAAACTTCTGTACTCTGTGTATCTGATGAAAAATTGATTAGATATCTAGCTTTTGAGAGCTGGCAGCTAATGCTAAACTAGAAAAGAGATATGTAGGAGTTTGGCTGCTGTTAAACTACCAAAGAAAATCCCACTGAAATCAAAATGCACTGCAGCTGAGATTTATGGAAAAGTTTTTGAGCCCACAGGACCACAGTACTAACAGTCAAGTAACCAGAGAGGTAAAGAAATCCCTGACTGGATCCAGAAATGGAAATCAGTAGTTTCAGCTTCTTAGTGTGCTTCCAGCGAGCTAAGTGACCGATTTCAGCACGCAGAGCCCAACTTCTAAAGGAACTTTTTAGATTCATTTGAGCATCTGTGATTGTATGGCGAGGCTGTAAGTTATGATCTCTGGCATCGTAATGGCAAATGATACATAATGCAATGTTCTATTAATAAGCAGAATATAATTCTGATGGTTCCTGCTACAACCTTTCCAAATCTCCCCAGACAGAGATTGCCAACCTAACCAGACTGTATCCATTTCTGACGGTGGTTCAAGACTGTCGGCAAGCATTCAGAAACTGTAACATGCAAAGTAATAAGCACCGTTTATCAGACTGAGAGATTATTCCCTTTGCATTTTGTAGTATCCTCAAAGTCAATACAAGATCCAATTGGACAAGATTTCCTGTTTAATGCAGCACTAACGTCCACACATTACAAACTTCTATCTAAAACATTCCCAATATGAAAATACACCATTTAATTCCACTGAACTAGGATCTGATCTAATCCAAATGATGGATCTTATTCTGCATCACTGAAATTTCTTTGCAATCACATACAGGGGGGCTATGAGGCAAGACCACATGTTAGCCATCAATGCAAATTTTTTTTCTTTTTGGTTACGGGCCAGAGAGAGGCTACTAATCAGTGCGCAGAGGTCACCCACCTGCCCCCTGGATCATAGTTCACACACACAATTAATTCATTATGGGGAAAAGTCACTGCTGGAGGTTGAACTGCCCATTCCAGGTTTTTTTGAGGTGATGTCCTGCCACTGACCTGGAGAAATAGCTCCATTCGCTAAAACTTTGGTAAATCACATTTTCTTATGTGATTTTTCTAACATAAACACTATAAAACAAAAATTAATAGAAGACTTTGCCACCGAAGCAGGAATTGCTGTAAGTATAGGCACTGGATAGAGAATATTGTGGAAACTGATTCTCTCTTTGTTGCATTAGTTTATTGTCCCTTTACAGTATTGCCACAGAAAGCATGCCTTGGGCATGTGGTCTATGCTAAATGAGGCTGATCACAACTGATATACCATCTGCATTCCTGTTGTTATAGGCACGTATGTATGAAAACGAGTAAGAAGTCCATAAGATTCCTTCTGTGTACAATCTCCCTTTACAGAACAAGTACCCCGGACTCCTGGCATGTCAAGTTATGTTGGTAAGTACTGCCCTAATAAGGAAACTGAGGTACAGTAAAACAAAAGGCAGGTGTGAAAAAGGATTTAGTCACCGAACTTCGATACTGTTATTAAAAAAATCTACTTCAGCAGCCATCTGAACCTGGGACTGCCTTAACCCATACGTGTTAGGGTCACCAATGCCTAAATCACTCTTTTGCATGTCAAAGTTCTTCATCAGCATTCAGCCTGTGCACCTCTTCAGGTTATCCCAGGAGGTAATGTTCTGCAACACAGATGCTTCGAAGTTCCTTCCATAGCTCCCTCCCACTCTTCCAACAGCATCACTGCTGCTTTTGTTTGGACTTTCGTTACCAAAGAGCCTGAATATGCTCCTCATATATGAAGACGTATCTCACACATCTGATGTCAGCCTGCAGTGTCCTAGTATCCCTGATAATTATATATTCTGCAATTACTCTGCTTGTGAGTATGATCAAATTGAAGTTTCAAATCTCTCCAGTCTAGAAATCTCAGCAATTATCTGTGCAATAGAGACAAAGAGTCTTACCTCAGCTTGAATGTTAGATGTCAAAACTGAGGTTTCATTTTCTGTTATACTGCTGGTTGGACCATTGCTTGGGGAACTGGGACCTGATCCAGGGGAGCTGCTACTGACTGAGGATTCTGAAAAACAGATTAAGCATACACGAATTTCATACTGCAAAGGAACACATGATCTTGATTAACTGTATACTCCTTATGGCACAGGTGGTTTTTGCTGTTGAAAAGTATCTATCTATTATGAAAGAGCTATTTACTTATGTTAAAGATTTTTAATTCGCCCTCCCTTTCTTTTGGTTTTCCTTTTACAGTGCTAATGAGGAAAGATATTCTTTGTCTTTCCCCTTCTGATGTCTCTGCCTCACAAAGGAAAAATTTACTATTTGTTTTTCCCACAAAGATGTTATGATCCTCAGTATCAGGCAGAGATACAGACATACAATTTGTAATGAGTAAAAAGAAAAGAAAGTCTTTTCTTCTTAATTGCAAAGAGTCCTGACTCTGTAAGAGATCAAAATGACAGAGATAGCAGGCTTGCAAAGGTCACGATAACATGTCGTCAATTCATGAGGCCTACTGCCATACCCCTTCTGTTTAGAAAGGGGCTGAGCCCTTTGCGGACTAATCATTACATGCGCAAGTAACAATGGCAAAATACACACCACTTTCACTACATCTTTTGCACAAATAGGAAGAAATATTTGCATTCCAAAGCACCCAAAAATCCTAAAATAGCATTTGAAAGGCTTTATGTTATCTTGATTTAAAGTTTCCTGAGCTCTGTCTAAGATAAAGGGGAAGAGGATGATCTCATTGCGTGTTGTTGTATTGAGTTATTCTAATCCTACACTGATATAAATTACATTTATGTAATGGAAACAGTTAACAAGGTTAAAGACGGAAGAGGACAGCATTAGTAGAGGTAAGCCTATTTCATGGGATAGCTTTCAAATTAAAGTACTCAAGAAGTTAAAATAATTAATATCTAAATGTGGCAGTAAATATTCTATAGCCACTTTGCTTCTTTGCTCTTTCTGACTCACTTCACAGGCAAAAATATATCCTCACTTTGACTGAAGAAATTTCCTAGCTGTTTCTTGGACCTGTTGCTCTTTCCTACTAGAGTTGACCTCAATTTACTGAAGGGAATCCATACTCAGCTATACTAACTGGTCAGGTGAAGTTCTTGCATAGTAGTCTCGCTTGTTTTCATAGAAGAGCAGAAACACAAACTTATTTTTTTTTCTCACTTTTTAAAAAATTTCAACAGCACTTTTTGTGTAAATAGACATTTAAATAAAGGGCTATTTCTAGTTAAAAGGATTAAAAAAAAGGGAAAAAAAGGTGTCAGAAATGTTTGATCAGGGAAGATCAGATTACGAAAGGTGCAAAATGTCATATACCCAATATTAATAATTATAATCAGAATCTGTAAGGCTCCAAATTATGGTTAGAGCTAGGAAGAGAACACATTTATTTTCAAGGTTCTGCTCTTTAAATCACTGCAGGAAAAAAAAATCCTGGGATAAGCATTTGTTTTATAACTTACTTGTGAGCATACAAAGTCACCTAAGATTACAAAAGTGGAGATCAAGAATCTCCTAAGAGCGTCAGCAAATTAAAATAATAAATTAGCTGTAAAAAATTCTAATCTGGAAATAATTTATAGGGAAATTACCTTATTTAGTTGCTTTCACACATACATTCACATCCATGTCCCCGTTTTACACATGACATACCGTGAAAAGTTGTCACAAGAATTGCACATATGGAGACATGAATTTGTTCATGCTGTGTTCTATTTCCATCTTGGTGTGATACAATTCTGACATAGCAAGTGAATTCAGCTACATGTCCGACAGACTAGTAGCAGTTGGTTGCATAAACACATGGCCTGATTGTAACATCATTTGAACAAGCCATGAAGCTACCAAATATTGATGCAAAGTCAAAGGAAGAAATATCAGAATGAGGACAAATACTGTAAATGCTCTTTTCTTTCAAATCAACTGATAGGGCCTTGGCAGCATACTAATCCTAAAGACTGAAAGTGAGTGGACTTTAGGTTGTTTGGAAACTCGGGTGCAGTTCTGCAAAATAAATTAACAGAATTTACCACTCCGCAGCACCAAACACGTGAAAGAAAGCCTTAATATCCATGGCTCATCCACCCTGTCACTTTTTAAGTTCAAGGGCAGAAAAAATATTGAAAATAAATACTACTTGATGACGAATTTTAGCGAGCCCTTACATCAAAACCAACTATCTTGACATTTTCAAATAAGAGAAACCAGAGGGATAGGGCCAAACACAAGACTCCAAAATGTCCTTGATTAACCTAAGTAATACCAGATAGCTGTTTTTGCACCTGCTATTAGCATCTCTATTTTCCATGGGAGAGGGGAAGTGGGAGATGCAAGACCCAAAATGTTGTCCATGTACAGAAGGCACAAATTAAGGGAAAAGACTATTCTTGTTTTCTCCTTTCATGTCCCTTGCCACCGAAAGCCTACCATTTATTTGTTCTTGTCCTTTCTGTTGTAAAGTACTGGTTCCTAAGCTGGTTTGAAAGCAAGGCTTTCAAATTGACAATGACTTTTTAGTAAGCGGTAGAAAGCTGTAGATTACAAGCTATTTATACACAACCATTTATTTAATATGGCTTTCTTTTCAGCAGCAGAAAAAAAAAAATACAACCTGTTGTTTAGCAAACAGGTTCAAATCCAAAACACCACTACTATTCTGTGAGCAGTCACAGCTGATACAACATTTCTCCATTCTTAATTACCTGTCACCTCAAAAAGTCGCTTCTTGAATGAACTGACAACATTTCCATCCTTCCTCCTGAGTAAAGGACTGCTTCTCCTTTCTGTCACCTTTTGTTTTAACCGTGAACGTACCTTCAAATTGGGCTCTGAAGCTGGAAATGAAGAGAAGAAAATAAATGATTACAAATCACATTATCGCTTTTTGTCAGACACCACTGAGGTCTCACCATCTCATCCAAGGAGGGCTTGGAGGCCGAGATTTTACTGCCCAGCCTTCCTGCTGTTCCTCATACAACTCCGACTCAGACTGGAGGCTAGGAAAGAGTGGAAGACAGCTGAAAAGCTTTGTATCTCAGTATTTTTCTCATCCTATTTCAACTCTGAAGGTACCCATTAATTATTGTTAATGTCATAAGTACTAATTAGACATGAATGCAACTTCTATTCTACGTCATTTTTATCTCTCTTGTAGGTGAAAACTTGGATGGAAATACTGCTTGGAACTTGGAACCTTGTAATTGGATTATGGTCTGATGACTAGAGAGAGGCCTCCACTGGTGCCTTTTGATTTCTCTTTGAAATATAAATTACGACAAGCTTTGCTGGCAGAACATTTCTTGGTCAGCAATTTTAGGCCCAGAATTTCAGTGTTTTCTGAGTAACACACCAAACAACCAGATTTATGACAGTGTCCTAAGAACATTTACACAGAAAAATATATGCTCTGAAAACGAAGAAGTAGGATTGATTCCCAGAAAACCTAGGATTATATTTAATGCACCTTGGGCAAGTTCCACCTTTGTTTCCTAAATGGATGCAATCTTTTCATATGAAGGCCAGAGATGAAGCTCTGCTGTGCTTTTTGTTTTCTGATATTTTTAGCATGATAAAATGTTTCATGTACTCGTTTATCTGTTCTTCTAAGTAAACTCTCTATCAAACAGACTGCTAAGAGCTAGTGAAAGATAATTGTGGAATAGAATTTGTTTATATTTCCCTTTCTGGAACTGAGGCTTGGCTAAGCAGTATCTCAAAACAGAGAGCTGGAAACTGGGATCAGTTCTCTCTCCTAGGCACAGACCTAAGTCCAGTCCCAAAGAAGGAGCACGAGTTAGTAGAAAAACAAAATAAATGAAATCTTCATTAATTCAGCATTATACCATTTGTCACTTCAGGGCAGGAATTCAGTCCTACACTTCTAATTCCAGTCCCTGCCAAGCATGTAATGTCATGTATCCGTGTCCTGCTGTCCCAACTTATTCCCTCAGGGACAGGGACATTAGAAATGCTCACGTGAGAGCAAAGGGGCTGCACCCCCGCCAAAGCGCTGCTGTAACCCGCAGTGCCCGGAGTTGTGCCCTCGCCTTTGTCACCTACTACATCGTTCTTGGCAAGTGCCTCCTTCCAAGTGGCCTGTGCCTTGAGTGCATTTCAGACCAAGATACGCAGTCTAGCAAAACACTGGAAATCTTTAATAATAACAATATTAACAAGAAATTTCCTTTTTATCAGTTCTTATTATCAGTTCCTAGGCCTATTAAGGCCTAGTGACGGAGTACTGATGACTTGTTTGCTCTCTAAGATACCATTTGCTATGAAACTGAAAATATAAAATATAAAAATGGGCTAAGATTACACTACATGCTTTCACCACGGATTTCACCCTTCAGTGCTTCAGTGCACTCCTACATGGAAGCAGTAATAAACACATGTACAACTGTCAACTCTCTTCTAATAGTTAAAAACGCAAAATTCAGTATTTTAAGCTTCAATGATGGAGCTGTGGATTAAAATTATAAATGTATATATATATACATACACGCAGACTGCCCAAAAGCACATACATGAGATTGTTCAGAAATTATTTTAGTTCTTTAAACTCTGAAATACAAACAAGTGAGCAACAAGCAAAAATAGATTTTTCAATTTATTTTTTTTTAATTAAATTGTTGCCCTAGTATTTGCAAGGCACTTGAAAAGCCTTAGTGGCAAATGGTGAAGAATTATTAATCTGCCTTATGTTTCAAATGAGTATTTGGTTCAATACTTTAGTGCTTCTTAGAAGTGGTCTATAGAGGGATAATGCTCAAAATAACTGTTTAGCATTATCCACACCATTAAGTATTTCTGCTGCACATTATTAGCACCTTTGCTCAGCTTAATTAATCCGCTGATGAAGCTGACTATGTTCATCACTGAAAGGCATTCTCCATGTGGAAAAGAAGTGTCACATGGGGAGCCAGTGCCAAATAACATCTGAGGCTAAGGTTTACTCACCAGTTTGCTGCAGAGTAGCTGCTTCATGCAGATATAAACCCCTAAGAATTAACCTTTTTTTGCTCCGTTAATACCACAAAACCACTGAAAAGACCTTCATACAATCTATTACTTTATGCGGTGATTCAACCATAAACCAAGACACTGACTCAGCAAGATAATGAATACACGTGTATAACTTTCTGTACACCAAGCATCCCACTGGGGTGCAGGACTCCACCCTAGATTAATTCTACCCCATACAGGACACGTCCTGTATCTCTCCTTCCTGAAGGAACAGGGTCTCTCTAAAGGTACTGAATGAGGTGGGCTTTGCCAGGTTAGATGTGTGGCAGATGAGGAAAACAGGACTGCACATTTTCATGGCAACAGGCTGGTAGGTTGGGCTATTCATCCTGCTAAGAACCCGTATACATCTGATATTGGTCTAATTGGTCACTATTAGCCTAGCCTCTGTGCTCCACAAATCTTTGCACTTCTACTACATCTAGCACTATGCAATGACTAATAATCAGTTCCCAATTGGAGAAAGGGAAAATACATTATTTGAGAATGTTTGGTTGCAAAGCAAACAAAAAGACACAGCTATTTTCTCTGAAGGCCACCAAAGCCATGTCATTAATCTTGATGGGAATCAGTTGATACCAAACTGAGCAATTCACTTGAGTGGATTTCAGGAAAGACTAGTCCGAAAATGACTTTGTTTATGTAACTGCAGCATAATTTGGAATAATGAGATGTTACAGTAATACGGCTTGTTCAGTCTCATTGCTATTACCTGGCTTATTCTCTTTTTAATGCTGGTATTATTCTTTAAATGACTGTAAGTGGGAAACAGGTATGAAAGATACAGAAAGTATTAGTTTAATCAACAGAAGATATCACAGGCAACCCAAGGATTGGTTACCTAAATCCTTGTCATAGCTTGTAATTACCTCTACAGAACTGAGAACTTTGTTCTAGGTGAAGAAGACAGACAGCACCTCAATGATTCTTCTCAGCTTTTATGGTGGCTTCTTATAGCAGAAAAGAAGTAAACAACTGTACTGTTAAAACCGGAAATTATACAGGCTTCTATATACATATTAATTTCACCACAAGAACTTTCATTGCTCAGGTGAAAGAAAACTATTCTCCCCTGAGAAACATGATACTGAAACAGAAGCATGAGAGATAGGAAAATGATTTGGTGAATTCATTATGTCCTATACTCCACTTTGCTTAATATTAGCAATTTGCTGATACTAGCATTAAAGAATATAGCCTGGGGCTAGATTGCTCCCAAATGAGCTGAGGGGTTTTTGACAAGGCTTTGCTTCACTGTTTCTTTTCATTAAATACGCAGAGATATTTAAGAAGAAGGGATAAAAATCCTTTCTACGCATGGGGAGAGGACATATCTATGAAGGGAATGTAAAAGATAATAACGCACTACTTTCTGGTAGTCCCTGGAACACAGTACTACTTTTGTATCAGAAAAGTGTGTGCCAACTTCAAATCAGCATTTAATGAACCCAGGCAGGAAATGGGGGATGGGAGATGGTGCATAGCGAGCAGGTCCTCATCTCGAGGCTAAAGCCATACATAGGAAACCTGAAGAACAGAAAGTGAGCTTTTGTCCAGACTTCGAAAGGCTCTAAAGTGAAAGCATTTCCTTTTCCTCGCTGGCAGGCTGGCTGAGAAAAGCTGTGGGGCAGTCGAGGTAAATGATGCTAAATTTGGCTACAAAGAATCCATCAACAGCATAAGAAACAGCAGCAAAATTCACATCTTACTTGAGAAAAATGAATTGTTCCCTATTGCCCAGGCACCAGCTGATACCACTAAAATAATTTCAGAACAATAGCTTGGACTTCTCTAATGGATTTAAGCCAACAGAAACAATTAATACCAAAGGCTTTGTGATCTTGAAGTAAATCTTCACTGGTATTCTCTATTTCTTTAGCTGTCCTTTTTTTTTAAGCAGTGAAGGGTCATATATACCAATTTGAGTATATTCTATGCTGTGCTCCATGCAAGAGTTATTGTTTTTTCCTGCCTTATATCTAAAAAGTATCAATTAAGGAATACATAGCCAAGGAATCTTTTTTCTTTTTTCACACCACGTAGTTTGTTATTTTTTATACTATTGTTCTAGACACCTATGCACAGATAAGCATTATGTGCTTTACAACACACAACCATGACAGTCCACGCCTGAGATAGATAGCTTATGGTCAAAGTTATAGGACAGAAGGATGATGCATGGGTATAGACATCAGAGGTACAAGAGAAAACAACGAGATGGTACTGGTTAGCATGACAGTGGTATTGTCAGCATACCACCAGCTTATCCTTTGTCAAGTTTCTTTCTAGTACTGTGGCAACTGAGAATTTTCAAGAAGATACTGAATGTAGATCGTGAGATAACCTTGAGATCTTTGTTGTGACTGAAGCACGAGCAGCAGAATGGGAGAAAACACACTGTGAAAAGATCCTCATTTTGTTGGGTTCATTGCATAGCACAACAGGTTCCTGGTCCATGCCGTGGGCTCCCAGTCACAGCAGCCTGCCTGTCTGTGCCATGCCAGGACCTGGAGATCATGGAGAAAGTCTCCCAGTCACCGTGGTAATACACATAAGTAACAAAGCAGCCTGCCTACCTGTGCCATGCCAGGACCTGGAGATCAAGGAGAAAGTCAAGTCCCACCTTACTACTGCTCCAATGAAAACAGCCAGAAGAGATGTATCTAAGGTTCCTAAGAAGCCAGTTTGAGGGTAGAGGGCTAGGGAGAAACTTCCCAGTTTCCCCCTCAGTGATGTATGCAGAATGAAAGGTACAAGATAGCCCTATGCACCCCTATCAGAAAGGATAAATGAGAAGATAATCTGGGCTTCATCTCCAAAACTATGAATGCAACCAAAGCCAGGCAGAAAACTAGAGAGGAAGGGAACACAGGTCAGGGACCAAAACTGCTTCCAGCTTCCTGAGCCACTTTGTGGAGAGTTGTGAATGAGTTTGTCCTTCTGAGAGACGTGGTGGTCTCACAGCCTTTCCTCTGCCACACATGGTTCTTGCAGACATGTAAATAGGCTCTGCTCTGCACGGAGTTTCTGACTTCTGCTCTGGCTTCCTGTAGGCAGCCACAGGCTGTTTCAGCCACCTCCACATAGCTGAATGTGTTAGGCACAGTGAAGATGAGCAGCAGCTTTTTGTTTTCATACAAGACTGACTGACATTTGCTGTAGAAGGCCACATCCCTATACAAGACAATACCGGACACTGAACACATGGGACATCCTTCCCACTGGCTGACAGACTAGGAGACACCAGCATGTAGTACAATTCTGTAGGTGCAATGACTTCTAAATTCTAGTAATTTAAAATGCCACTTCTGAAAGAGTTTTAAATTAGTTTCACGAGACTGAAAGCTATTTCCGCATGCCCTCTAAAGCTCTTCCAAGAACTACATGGACCTGACCGCTGGGTGGTCCCAACGAGGCGGGAGCACCAGATACAGCAGTACAGGATGGAGACACTTTGTTTTTCTGGCTTGCATCACCTAATGTGTTTTCAGCATATACCGAAACTGTTTCCTGTACAACCATTCGCTTCAGGGGGAGTGCTGGTCATATGTGAAACCCTTTAGTCCTTTGCTTTATTTTACTTTTGTAAAAGGTAGAATGCTTTATTTATTCAGACTAAGGTAAATACCCATTCCCTAAATAAAAAAACAGGTTTAGTGAAACACATGGTAAAAGAGCTAATTAGATTAGAGGGGATCTCTCAGCCCTTCAGCTCTCTTCAGGCTAAGGAAGCCAATTTAACAAGATTAGCAATTTTTCATTGATTTCCTAAAGATGGTTAAAAAATGAAATATTCCCTGAAGCCGTTTTAAATATCTAATTTTTTCTTGTTATTCACTGCAGTCTGGGTGAAACCTAAACTTTCTGTTTTATTATTCATGCAAACAAGTATTATCTTTCTAGGAATGATTTATTGAGTTAGGTGTAGGAATTACTTAGTGTACTCCTTGCATTTAGCCAGGATTAGGAGATCTTTATATTTTTCATGAAAGGCCGATCAACATGATACATGTTCTGTTGATATCTGTTCTGCATGTAAGCTGTGAGGCAAAAGTACAGGTCTCTTGATAGAATTCTTAATAATTTTCTATTCCTAAACACAGAAACAGCACCTCCTTGCATTTGCACCAACTGGGCCCTACAGCAGTTTCAATAAGGTCACGGTTTCACTGGGCTTCTTGAGTCCTCATTACACCTCAAGTCTGCTGAAACCACGGCGTATTGTTGTTATGTCAAGGCCATCTTAATCTTCTTCCATGCAAATTAACATTTTTTTGCAATAATAAGTAGGGGATATAAAAGCAAATAATACCATACTGTCTTAAACCACAGAATAAAAGAAGAAGGATATTTTAAAATTAATTCTCATCTTCCCTGTACCTCTTTAAATTCTGTAATTTTTTTGCACTTACGGAAGCCAAATTGCAGCTGAGTTCTCAGGAGGTGTAGAGGAGAAAGAAGAAGTTGAAACAGGCCATTCAATAGAGGACATCCCTCATTTGAATGGTAATAACCAAATTTAGATATGCATGACTGGCAGTCCTTCTGGTTAGGTCTCCACTGGTTATTCTCACCCCCACTTCTGACCATATACACCAGTCTAGCTGGGAAGAAGTAATGGGAATATAATACTATACTTTCTGCAAATACAGCAAATCCTACTCTTCAGCCTAAAACCTCCTCCAACATTCATTGAAACACTAATTTTGCACAATAAAAATTATTTTCTTCAGTGAAGAAATGCCAGAGATAATCTCCTAGCCCCAAAAGCTGAGGCTTTTGTGGGGTCACAATTTGACCCTTAGATACATGACATATTTTTTATAGAATAATCATGTTCACGATAATGTTGTTCCCCAAGCTCCACACAAGAAGGAATTAGTTAATTGGGTGGTTAAATCCCACAGATTTCAATCTAGGAAAATATCCAGCAGTGATAACTCATTGATGGCAGGCAAAAAGTATAATCTAATATTTCATCAACCTTCAGAAATTCGTGATGAAACACCATCACCATTTCCACCAGTTTAACAGGGCATCAATGTCATCAGTAGATGAGAGCTGGGCAGGTCTAGATTTCTGAAACATACTCTTTAAGAGTTGTCCAAAGACAACACAGAGTACAGGATGTCAAGAAAACAAAAGCAACCAAAACGCAATATATCTTGCTTTCCTAGCAGATGAGAACTACGGGCCAAATTCATCTCTAGAGTAGGAAGGAACTTCAGCTCTACAAATGAAGATAAAATTGGCCCACAAATTGTTTGGGCTTTCAAAATCTGTTTGTCTAACTTCTGTAGGCAAGGTTGACTTTGTGAAAGGATCTCTCCATGTTAAACAAAGTGAGGAGAAAACCCCACCTGTTTAAAGTGTTAATTAGACATTGCCACTGCACCTTCACAACAAAACTGAATTAAAACAAGTTTACTTTTAGATACTTTATGCTCTGGGATATAATTCCAGTCCCCTACAACTTAATTAGCTAAATATACAATGTAACCTTCCATCTGGTAGAGTAATTTAACAGGAATAATTGTGCACCACCATAACTCAACGAGACACTGAGGAAAACCATTGAAATGCTATTTCCTTTCCTTTGGAAGAGAATTATGTACAATTTCAGCATGCTTTGCATTTCTAACAGTTAAAGCCAACAGGGAGGTATCACTCTCATTTATATTACTTTCCCATGAGAAAATCAAAAGCAAAGTACAAAGCTTCTGCCGTTGTTCATGAATGGCTCTGTAATGCTTACTTGGCTTTAGCCAGAACATGTTATTTGGCAGCTAAAACCCTTAATTAGAGCTGTGGGTTTGAAGAGATTTTTCGGTGAAGCTATGTTTTGCAGGAGTCTGGAGAAGTGTAATCTTTACTAACCAACATCTTCTATTTTAGACGATTTGATACCATGTGATTTCCACTTTTCACTTCTCTCTCTGTTTCTCTCTTTTTGCCATCTTTTAGATGTTCTTGTTTACTTTTCTAAAAGTTTTCAACTGTCCCTGCCCTAGTTACAGTGGAAGAAAAATCCTAGGCCCATTGAAATCAAACAGGACAGTTTCTAATGACTTCAAAGAGTCTCAGATTTTATATGCAATATTTTGTAACTTATTTATCCAGAGGGAATAGACTTTGAAATGGCCATTAAAACTATTCAGCTTCATTCTCAATGGACATTATGCTCTTAAAATGCTTTAGATTTTAGGACTGCTCCCTGCTCCTTATTCAAGCTGTTTCCTTTAGGTTCAAAATTCAAAAAGGTGTCTAGTATCTGATTACCTGCTTATCAAAAAGCAAGCACCTTGTAATGGTAATTCATAAAACGCTTCTGAAAACACACACAGTTTGTGTAAAAAAACCTTTATGGAACCACACGAAGCAGAGCTTTGTAATTCAATTTTGGCTAGGGGCATTGGGCAGTAAAAGGAGAACTAAGACAGTATTTAGACCAAGATTGTATAATTTAGTCTAGCCATCAAGAAGGTTCGGTATCTAGCACAACAGAGTAATTACTGGTGAGAGAGAAAGCGATGTATATACAAGTAGTAGGATTTCTGCTAAAACAGAAGAAATCAGTGAAGAAACTTTATGCAGGTCATCTTGAAACTGAGAAAGAATCACCCACGCATAACACCTTCACTTCCTGCAATTAAATGTGAGCATTAAATAAAACATATTAGAGGAACAATCTCGCAGTGATGGGAAGACATGATGGTCTTTATTGGAGTCATCCTGGTGATGACTCCTGTTGAATCCTGGTGCAGGCCTTGGTAGCTTTCATGATACCACGGCATACCTACACAAGTTTTTTACCCTCTGATGGCGTCATTACACCTGCCCTAGCATTCTTTTTTATTTAGTTTTAAGCTATCTCATAAAATTTTCCCCTTTAACTTGAGTAAGTTAAGAGTGATGGAGCATCCCTCCTCACCCCTAGCTTAGGAGGCTGCAGAACCCCGATGGACCCAAGATGACTGCTGCCCAGCACAGTCGCTACGGTGGTATTACATTTCCTTAGAGCTGCTGGCTCCCGGGAGCTGAATTCTGGTTTGGCCTGTTCATTACATGGACTGGGAAGAAGCTGTTAACAACAGTTCACTTCAGATTCACTCTTCAACTACAACTGAAAGTTTTTTCTCTTTCTAAAATCTCTTACTACTAATTTATTGACAGTGAATTTAGGAAGGCTAAAAATATCTGGTGATTAATGATAAGTCAAGAAAAAGAAGGGCTGGGAATCAGCGTATCTCTTTTTTTCTTTCTTTCTTTTTTTTTTCTTTTTCTTTTCCCACTCCGCAATAAGTTCTGGTGATTTCCTTTGGGCTGAATCATCTAGTCCAAATTTACCAAGACTGTTCATTAGCCAAGGAAACAAGGACTCTGCAAGGCAGGAATGCTTAGCATCCCTGAAAAATGGAATAAAATGAGGAAACTCGTATCATGTTTGCCTTGTTTTCCTGCTTTGATAAACAAAGTGCTTGCTCATAAACTCAGAGAAAAATAATGCTTTTCTCTACCGAGCTCGACTCCTCATTTTGGCAGACATGGTAATTGAGGGTTTGTGAGCCTTTCTTCTTTTTAACTGACGTCCAAAAGAAATCTAGCTTTTTCATATACTGTTACTTCACAGGAGAGTGTTTTCCTAGAAAATGCAAACAGAAATGGCATTTGGTGGCACAAAAGGGAAGGGGAGAAAAACTTTCACACATGAAATGTTTTTCTTCTCAGTTTCAACTGCTCCAGTAAATTACTGAGTCACTAAGTGCAGAAAGAATAATGGAAAGGAAGTATTCTAATTAATTTCTTTTTTTAAAAAAATTACATCTGCTGAGTTCTCATTCAGGAATCTTTCACTCTCATTACACAAGAGCTATGCTGTTATTCTACCGCCTAATCAGGTTAACTTAATATGGTTTTTACAAAGTGATCTTCATGACTGTGCAGCAAAGCCTCCTTCCTCTCTTTCATCACTATATTAAACAATCCTTCATCTCCTTTTTTCTTCCTGTATGAAATTACATAATTTCAAACCCCAAGCAAGATCCTTGTACTGTTTAATATTTTAAGAAACCCCAACTGTATTTCCATTAAGCATGCTTCATTTTTTGCAAAGCAAGCTACAAACACCTTCTCAAATAGTACCATTGTGAGTGATCTTCGGATCCGTAAGCAAAACCTAAGTTGTAAGCTTGCAAGTCCATCAGCAAGGAAAGATTCAACTGGCATAAATCCAAAATAAATAGAAATATCGGTGGACGTTCCCATTCTGCCATGATTGTGCTAAACTCAGGAAAGAAAAAACTGTTTATATTTGTTATGCTGATGTCCCTGGGAATTTCTTGCAACAAAAGCCAAAACATGAGGCAAAATGCAGAAATTCCATCTACCGTAACATTTTAAAAAAACATGCAGCTTTGGTTAGAGACCTAACCTTTATTGGAATTTACTGGCTTTTGCTGGTTTGCATCAACACTTGCACACAGAAAATGAAATGTTACAGATTGAAGAAAACGCAAATGTTATGGCCACTTGCCAGAATTTCTGCATTCATTTCAACAAAGTAAAAAAAAAACAAAAAAACTTTCTTTGAAAAGAACTTCTATCCTATCAAACCCATGGGGTTTACTACATTTTTATTAGTTTTACAGCAACCTCGTCAAGCAGATAATATTTGCCCGGACAGATAGACATAGAATTATGGAGATGAGCAATCAAAAGTTCCCCATATTAAATGATCAGGTTTTCCAAAGTGCACAGCTCCCATCAGAGCTCTTACACCAGTCAGTATGAATTTCAGAAGTGTTCAGTAATGGGGAGGAATTTTCAAACCTCTCTGGGTTATTTAGACGCATTAGTCTCATTGAAAGTTAATGAGCCATGTGCTGCTCGGGCTTTTGGGTGCTTTGTGGGAAACACATGTTACGACTGGTATCCATGGTGAAAGTTGCGGGCATTTTTAAAATGGGATCTTACGCTGTTTAGGCTAAATTGTACTCTCAGCTACAGATGTACAGCTTCTCCTTATGGTACATTTACCTGTCCAATGAAGCAATAGCTCCCATTGCTCTGCTCTTTTGAAAGTCTGTCAACGCAGGGCATCTGAAGGCAGCTGTGCAAAGAGCTGCGCATGCTGGCCTCTAGCCCCTAGGACAGTCCCAATCCTCCATGCAGCTAAGCTGTGTGAAGCCTCCTGCTGACAAGTTCTGCTGCATCTTGTATGGAAAGGAATAATCCACATGGCCAAGAGAGTTATATCGAGTAACCACAGTCACTGCACTAGGACGTTAACTCTGGTACCTAAATGTACGTGCAGCTAGACTGTGTTTCCCTACCTACCTATATAACCCATCATTCTAGATCTTAGAAGAGTTGCACAGAATATTTTCCTCTTTACTGTAGTCTCTCTGAATTCATTTTTAAAAGATTAATAAGGAGATGCCACTTCAGGACAAATTAAGCAAAGGTTAAATAGATTACTGAACAAGAAATTGAGCAAGCAAGACTCATGATTTACAATGCCCGTGTGACACTCGGTGTTCCCTTAGAACTGAAAAACACATTAGGATGTCAGGAGAGATTCATTCAGCTTTGCTGCCCACTAAATCTCATTTTAGAGTAAGCAATTCAGTCAGAATTATCTTCCAACGGTGGTATTCTATTAAGGTTGGAGAAAACAAAGTTACTTCTTTATTTGTATTATGAAAATGGAAAATAACATCGAGAAGCAAAACAAGGCTGTGATTAAAGCCCACAACAGGTATTCCTTTCTTAAGGCTGAAAGGAATGTGAGGTTCGCTTTCATATGAATTGCTGACTTCATGCAGGTTCAGCGCCACAGAGGGTTTACCAGGAGCCAGTGGCAATAAGCGTTCACAGCCTGAAGGAAAGGAAAAGCGGTTCACCCCTCATGGCAAAGGTCAGATTTCTGCAGGCTTATAACCTATCCATATACATGAGTGTTCATGGGACATCTTTGTCTAGTAAGGTCCCATGAGGATGACACAGGCTCCACAATGTCCCCTCTGCCTGGAGGATGGCCCTATAACCACCCAGATCAGTTTAGGGTCATTTGACTTGTGTCGATCTGGTTCCTGTTGCTTTTACTCTCAACCTGATGAACAATCATTGGAACCTTTGTGGGGCTGTTGCTGAAGGCTGGAATCAAACAACTCCAGTATACAGAGAGATGGGATGTGTAAACACGGTATTTAACAGTTGCTATTTTCACGGACGTGGAGGGCTATCAAATATACTCCCTTGCTAACATACAACGTGTTGTACACTTCATTTATATTTGCTTATCTGAATCACTATGTAAATGTCATAGAAATGGCTGTGCTAATGATTATATTAGTGTTTGTCTATTTATTCTGTAGATATCTTTTCAGAGAGTCATCATGTCCTTTGTTCAATTTTGGAACTGATGCATTGCATGCCCAAATATTTGGAATAACATATAGAAAACATCTGGATTTAATTATATTATAGTCCTCTTATGCAGACAATGGGAATTGAATTAAGGAATATTTTGAAACCCCCACAGAGATATAAAAGTATTAGCAGCTGCACGAGAACTTTACTGTTACAATGTTTGAAAATGTTTTGTTTTACAGATCAACAGTCTGACACATCATAAATATCAATCATAACATTTAAGACATATAAACACGGAAGAAAAATTAAAACTTGCACTTCAAAAACATGAAGATGAAATCATAGCATTTAGAAGATGTAAAATATATCCTTTTGTTTAAAAAATTAAAATGTATATTCTATTGGCACAGAAAATATATGTTGTACAGTGGTGTTAAGCAGAGAACCACATAAGGGCTTATTGTGACTGAATAGCCTAAACAGGATTTTATTGAATCTTGTTATATTGCCACTATATTGTACAAAGAGCAATTCAGCTAGAATAAATTAGCATTTTGCTTTTCATTCTTCCACTCCTTCGAAAATATTTGGGGATATAATATGAGCTTAGAGAGTCCGCCCCTTGGTATTAGATACAGACTGGATTTGCTTTCTGAATGTCTGCTGGTTCCAAATGCCACTTCTTTTCAAGTCAGTACCAGTTTTGCAGTTAGTTTTCAGTCTCCCAGTGGCTAAATCACATTCAAAGGCTGTTAAGCACAGTAGGGGGTCAGACTTTCTCTCTGAATGTAACTATATCACTCAACAGCAGACTCATGCAATAAGCGATCTAATGTTTTCTTTTCTTTTTTTTCCCCCCTTCTCTTAGTGTCTCCCTGCATTCCTGGATATCGGTCACTGCACCAAGGACCTCAGGCAACAGCCACACGGACTCCACCACCATCCTTCTAGCTTTCTTTATGGTGCAGAAAATGTCAAGTCTACAGTTCACCTGCTGTCAAGACAAAAGGTTCAGTTGCTAAATCCCCTTAAACATTATGAAATGTTCAAATGAACAATTTCTTGAACAATATTATACATTCCTACGTGTAAAAAGCACACACAAATGTATGCGTGTGTATGCATGTGTATGCACATATGCATACAAACTTCAACAACCAATGACAGAAAATATAGTATTAATCCAGTTTGTCCTTTCCATGAATTCCATTCAAAATGCCACAAAAAGCACTGTCTAAAGGCAACACACCATCTGAAGACAGATACTGTATCTACCATGCAAAAGAGAGCGAGCCATTAAACCCAGAAGTAATATTGAGACAAAGATAATAATGCCATGAAAGATCCATGAAATGATGGTCTGTTTAGAAACTAAATTTATCAGTGAAGCTTGCACTAGCTGTTAGCATTGGGAAACACTGACTCTTGATACCATGTGGTCAGTCTAACCTCGTAAAGATGCAGTCAGGATCTTTGAACTTACCCATAGTATTATCCTGAAGAGGCTTTGTGGATTACGATATATGCCCTGCTGATGGACAGCCTGGTTAATATAAAGGGTGGGAGAATTGCTGGGTAAGGGGCTCGAATAAACTACGCTAACTCACCCGTTTTACGAAGTGGAAAATCATCCTTGGCATCCTGCGCTCCCGGTAAAGTGTATTTGTATGGTGGCGAGGCCCCGCTCAGGGGTGGAGAGCTTTGATCCAGTGAGGTATGGTGGGCAGCCCTGCAGCAGACACAGAGAGGTCACAAATTAGCAGTCACTGAGGTGACCAGCAGTAACTATCTACACATGTTGTACACATGTCTCAGCTGTGTTTATGTTCTTGCTCCTCTAAGAGTGCACAAACCACAGGCTCATGTAACCAATTTCACTTTTACAGTAAGTTATGGAACTCCTCGGGATTCCCAAGAATGTACTTTTTGCACTCATTATAAAAGTCACAAAGGATAAGAGTCACGTTGACCTACAGACAGGATCTGTCACCAGTTCGGGGAACTGACCACTTTAGATTGTTGCATTTTAATATGAACCAGGTGACGCACAGCAAAAGCCATTTAGGTCTTGTTTATTACATACAAATAGATATACATTGACCCAGCCTCTTCTGTCAAAATGTGTGGGATGTTCAGGGCAGGGGGGCTTGTATAAAACTAACCAGAAATACCGAGTTATTATTATCTGTTGAAAAAAACCCAACAAACGATTTAGAGGATGATGTAGACAAAACCTTGCATTTAAGTTCAGTTTGTAAGTTTTGTGAGCTCTGCAACATGTAGTCCTCGCATCAGCAGAGAAGCTCCAAGCTGAAGAGTGTTTTCTGATAACTGCTGGATGAAAGAAATAGTGTGGGCAGATCTTTCTGTACACAGAAACTTCAAATCGCAAAGAAATTGCATCATTTGGCCCAGAGACAGGGTTGGTTTTTTCTGTTTGCTTGATTTTTCTGTTTAAAAGGGGACAGAGGAAAAGGAGGGAAACTTTCATACTTTGTGTTTATCTAAACATAATTTTACTTGGCCTTTTACAGAGTCTCTCCTTATCTTTCCAATGTAGTGTGGTTAATCAATAATACTTCTCCATCAAAAGGGGCACTACCAGGAGAGGAAGTACTCCTTTCCCTAGTGTAGAAGACATCCCTCTGCAGAGATCTTTGTTCTCATTCATCTGGAGACTCAGAACTAAACTCAGATTATTAGTCCAGAAGTCTTGCATACTCAAGAGAATTTTACACAGTATTTGGGAAAAAAAATATCTCTACCAGAAACAATGTACCTACATATTAAATCATGTTACCACAATGCTCTAATTAGCTCAGAATGGAAACTCCAAGGGCAGGCCTTCAGTAATTCTTTTCAAAAAGAACAAGTACTACATGAAAATCTGGTGTATCATACACATTTCTGTTTGCCCTATTGAAGGTCAATTTGGAGACAACATTGAAACTTTTCAGAAATGCATCCAGAGTTCAATTTGTTGGACTGACTCAAGTGTCTGTTGTAACAAGGAAGTGAGAAGGAATTAATTAGTAAAAAAAAAAGGGTAAAAACTGTAAACTCTTAAAACATTAATACACTCAGTACAGGACTCAACAAAATCATTTGTTTCAATGGTCTAAGCAGATTCTTATCAAGACCAGGGCATCACCAGAATATGCAGTTTGGGATACTGAAATCCATCAGGTTAAGAAAAGTTAAATGACCACTGTCCTTCCCAAAATCATTGCAAGTTACTTACACCATCCAAACTTCACTGGAAAACAGCATCTCTTCAAAGAGAGACAAGTTTTGTGACTGATTCAAAAACCAAGTAAATCAAACATGAAGTTGTTCTTAGTACAAAAATTGAAAAGACTTGGAAATATGACAGGTGAAGTTGGAAAATTTGTGACAGTATCAAGAGATGAAGCAGTTGAAAAAAAGGTTTATGGAAATCTCTGACATCATCTTGTTCTGTACAGCTCTCATCTCATCACTGACCACCAAGTACTCTTCAATTCAATGAGAAATATTAAGCTTCTGGGTTTTTGCTAACTTCTTGGTTGAACTTCTATCTTATTCTGGAGGTAGACTCCCAATATCCCTGCTGAAGAAGCATTCTGGCAAGTTTTAGCAGATACCTTGACAAGGTAAGGAAACAGCTTAATAGTGAACATACGTGTACCAGAGCTTGGGGTGGCGGCTCATGGAATGATTCTTCCCATTTGCTGGAGACTCTTTTGTTGCCGATTTACTCAACAGGAACTCTTGAAGTTTCTGCTTCACTTCTGTACTGGCCACTGCCCCTGAGACACAGAGAATTAAATATATCTTATCTTTACTTTGAAAAAATTACTTTTTTAAAGAAGACAAAAACCAAACCAGAAAAAAGGGCCTGTGTATTGCTGCTAGAAGTGTTGCACATTATAAAAAAATTGGTGGAAATCAGTCAAAATGAGTTAGCATTCAGATTAAATGTTTGTCTGTAGGAGACTGAAGTTGGCCATAACCCAGAAATCCAGTGAAATCATAAGGAATATTTCAACAGCAGATGAGGCCATTTATCCAGGGCCAGATGTATCTAAAGAATTTAAATTATTTCCTAATAATTCCCAAATACAAAACCAAGGATAGAATTAAAAAGACAGTGACAAAAGGTCACTGAGTTTGTGGTGAAGAATGTTTTTTCCTTTAGTAAAGTAATAGTAATAGTAACAGCACAGCAAAACTGCCCTCTGAAACTGCCCTTGGTTATGAGCAGAATGCGGCAGAAAGAGCCAGCAGTGAGTCTTTTTATTCAAGCTACTTAAGAGCCTGTATCTGTGATGTCTGGAAGACGGGCCACAGCCTGAAACACGAGTCGTAATTGATAAGTCTATTCTCATTACAAAGAACGATGGAAAGACCAGGAAGATGCAGTGCATTTTGACTTCTCATGGTAGCTAGCTCAATACAGTACAGTAAGTAGAGCAAGTCTACGTCAGGTTAGACTGCCGATTCCTGCTTCCACCACAGGGCATGCTTTTTTACTCACAGTCCTAATACTCTTCATAAAAAACAAAAAATCTTAAGTTTCAGTTTTCCATAAATAGTGGGAAAAAAGGGAAGAAAAAATGTTTCCTTGAAAGTAGCAGTACTAAGGTATTCCAATACTCTTAAGTATTTGGTTACCCAACCCTGATGCAGCACAGCCAGCTGGTGAGCGCTTCCCCCTGTGACCAGCTCCCATAAATACCTCTACTACCCCTCAGCTTAAGACCCTAACACTCCTCCCTGCGCCTTCCTTCCCTCTTCTACCCATTAAGTAGTTCAGCAGCAGCAAATGCTGGTGCTGGGCCCGGGGGTCACATACAGGCCCCCCCCCCAGCAAGCCAAACTGAGAAGGGAATTACTGAGTTCACATTGCTCCTCTTCCTTTGGTGGGAGCATTAATAATATGGAGGCTGTTTTTTCATACCACTTACAGGAACCTTTTGCTCCTGTGGCTTCTGTCACCCTCCTGCTGCTGGGTCAAATGGCGGGGGATGCTTTCATGGATCCATCATTCACCGAAGTACTGGAAGCACCATGGGCACCTTATTATCTCAAGTCTACAATATGGTACACCTGAAGCTGTTGATACATTTTTCCACCAAGAAAAAAGGCAGGAGTATATGATCCCCATGAGCATAATGAACGGCTCTTTACTGCTTCAGTCTTTGTCAGTTAATTCTTGTGCTTATTTAACAGGGCAAGTAACAATAACTACTCATGGCAGCTTCATTTTGAATACCTTCACCAAGCACTTCTACAATCTGATTTTTAAACTGACCTCAATAAGGAGAATTATTTGTATCTGTCTCCCTCTAGTGAGCACCAAATTCCAACAGTATCCTTTATATCCGTCATTTACCTCAGAGCTATGTATGAGATAGAAATAACTTGGGCCTCAAGAAATGACATCAAGAACAAACACAGGGAAGTTTGAAAAAGTACTACCAAAAATATTCAGAAGCCTCAGCCGAAGATATTCTTAAATATGTCATTCTATTTTTAATCTTGAAAGAGTGCTCAAATTAGTTAATCGGCAAGTAATTTGCTTTTTTGCTGTTTTGTAGTGCTTTCTGTATTGGGAAATAAGCTCTTCAGAAAGAAGTTCTCAAGTGAAGCTTCATGCTTTAAAATTCCCTCCTTTTTTTATAAAAAGAGCTAGATTCTTGAAAGGCATATACACAGGTCTGCCAAAATGTGCTTTCCTACAGTCCTCCAAGTCTGCACACAAACCAGCGACGTGTTTCTGTGGGTGCAGCAGGTGGCTCTGCCTTTCTGCAAGCAGAGTCTCAACTTCTCTAGATGCATATTTCACCCAGTAATACACTTACTTCAGGTTCCTGTTCCTGGTCTGTTTTGGCTGGAAGAAGGCAAAGGGGAATAGATAAATTTCTTATTAGCATTCATGGTACACTGACTCTTACTTTCTCGGCCTCTTTCTTTGCCTCGGAGGGGAGGAAGCTGTTGTTCCCTGCGATGCCTCTCCAGTTCCTGCTCTTGTCTCTGCTGCTCCAGTTTCTGCTCTTTTTCAAGGAGTTCTTGCTGTTGTTTAATGGCTAGGAGTTCCTGTTGTAACTTGCACAGAACAAAAAGACATGAGAAAGTGCAGTTTGCACTGTTTTTTTAGGTCAGTCCTGGCTAAAACAACACCCTTGAATAAATGAGTATCAGGGCTTTCTTTTGCGCTTATATTTCATTTCACCTTTTAACCAACTTTCCCCAGTCTTTTAAGCAGGACAGTGCATTACTGGCTGTCATTAAAATGAACTCTAATGCCAGGTAGTAGCCTGCTGCTTTGGTTTCACTTCTTTCTCTTTTGGCAAAAACGCCTGGAAAATGCACAGGGTTCTTTGCCAGTGCATCACCCAACTCCGGCTGCTGTGCTCTGCTGCGTCTGTCAGCTCCATCAAGCGGAAGCTTAGCACAGTAGCATAATGGCAAGTGGATCAGAAGGAAAAAATGAAAAGAACAGCAAGATCATAAATTCCTGGTCAAGATCCATTATAGCAATCCTACCATAGTGCATGTAATCCCATAAATCATTTTCTTTTTACATTACATGAGGCAGCTCAGAGAAGAGCGAAAACACCATACTCAGGGCCTGACTCTGTTTTACAAATGCAAATATTATGCACTTGCCTATCAATTTGATTTGTGGGCACAAACTCAAACACCAGCCCAAGAAAAGCAGTCTTTTAATGTACTCAAAACTCCATATACAGAAAAGACAGCCATCTTGAAGTCTGGCTGAAAATCCAGCTTGGTAAAATTGATAGCTTGGTTTTCATGAGCTTGATGATTCTCGTAGTTCTGCCTTGGTCTGCTGTGAGCAACTCGCTAGTAACTGCTAGGAGTTTTGCTTGAAAAGGTTTTTATCAACAAAATACAGAGAAATAAGCACTCAAACATCATCTCTCAGTCAGAATGAATCTTTCAGGCATGTTCCCTTTTCATGTCTGCCTAACCGCATTCAGTTTGTAGATTAAGTGAGGAATAAATGAAAAATGTTGCTACCTTTATGTGCTCCTGGAGCTGGGCCTGATGCTGGCGGGTCAGGTTTTCATGCTGCTTCTGAAACTCTGCAATCAGCAGTTGTTTCTGAATTTGCTGCTGCTGCTGGATCAGAAGTAGCTCCTGCTGGAGCTGCTTTTCACGCATAATTGGGTCCACCATGGGAACCATCATCCTGAGATCAGTTCGCAAGTCTAATGGTGAGATAGGCTCTAATCCCACGGGAACTTCCGACTTTACATCCACTGTGGGAGGAAAACAACAAAATGTATATATATTAAATATAACCAGAGAAGGAGAACAGAGATCATTCCCCTGGGGAAAAGACCAATTTCACTCAAAGGCTGCTTCCATGTGCAGACCTAACAAAACGCTAATGCAATCTATGCTGCAGGCAAACTTCAGACATTCCTACTAGCAACTGGAGATTTTACTAATTATTTTGCCACTTTCTTTCAATTCTCTGCAAAAATACTCCCAGATTAATATTCTGCTAAGTAGATTTACAAGTAACCCAGCGCTAAAACCATGTCACAGCCTAACGGTGCAATATTTAGTGAGAATCTCCTAGGTACTATTAATGCTCAACAATAAGCACTCAGGGCACTTCTTCAGTGTGAGATGAAGGCCTTCCAGTTCTCACTGCATTGCAAGGGATTTTCCAAAGCCAGCGTGCAGATTTTCTGAGGATGCTGTTACACATGAATGGCTACCCAATGCTACATAGCTACTCCATGTAAATATACCTGGCAAACACACAGGAATGACATATATAAAATTACAGGAAAAATAATTCAACACACAAAAAGAGAAGTTTTAATACAGCTTTTTGAAAAGTGACCACGGTGCTTGGAGTGGATAAGGCATACATAATACATTATATATGATTTGTAAGAAAATGAAAACTTCTTGGTTTATTCTGATTTGGTGTAGCAATGGTAAATATTGCTAAATGAGCACTAAAGTAGTCAATGAAGAACCCTGTGCTTTTCCATGTCTTGATTTAAATTGAAGGGACTAAAAAGAAGAGAGATTTGCTGATTTTCACTACAATACTTACAAAACTTGAAGTCAGAGTGTAACTTTCTTTCTCAAAAGAACAAAAACCTAGTAAGTAACATTTCTTCAAGAGGAAAATGAATAGTAGCAGAGGGTGTCTGCTCAAGCTCAGCAGTTCTGATTCCATCCACGAGAGGACAGTGGAACACAAACACATTCATTCCTGTTCCTGCTGCTCCACTATCTTCACAGGAAAATAAGATTATCTACTGAAAACAAACATTCCGTCTGAAATGACTACAGAACAAGCTTTTAATTATATTTTCCCTTTTTGCTCTGCAACAGTTGCATTTCTTTCCAAGGAGAAAACCAAAATGAAACAGAGAAATATTCTAGCAAGCAGGAGCAGTAAAGTTGAAGCTGCAGAAGTTGAAACTGCAGGAAATGCACAGAACTGAATTCTAACTGTATAATAAAATCTATTAGCAAAACGTTTTATAAAAAGAAGAGACAAGGCACAAAATCTCTTCTACTGACCGTATTTTTTTCTTCTTAAAATCATGGAATTTTCTGGGCCTTTTTTTTTTAAATCCTGGTAACTGTGACTGTAAATCTCAGAGCATAATTTGCCTTCTTAAACAGCTATCCCAGCAGAATGATTGTGTCTAAGTGCTTACTTTTGTTCTGAGACTAATTACTAAATTATAAAAAATCACCTTTAACTTACAAAAACTACTCTTGATTATAAATAATTGCCACAGACCAAGAGAAATGGACAGGCAGCGCCCCCCCCCCCAGCCTTTCATCCCATTTATTCAGCAGCAATCCACATTCCATTTGTCTAGACTAAATATAGCCGCGTTTAGACAAGAAATCAATAGTGCCTGCAGAGAGCAGAGCAAAGACATGAATATTTCATCAAACTCGGAGAGAAATGGCAATCAGCAAACTGACAGCAACCCGTGTAGGCTGACTGGCCCCTCCAGATAAGTCTCCGGTATTCGGACAACGGCTCATTGCCTGCAAGTCACAATCTTATCATCGGCGCTCTTCTATTTTTAACATTAATTGCATTGTAGGTGACAAAGGCTTATCATGTTTAAAGTGGAGAGATGGATTTTCTTACATCTTCTGTGACAGGATAATAAGCCTTAGTAGGAGCAATAATAGTAACCGGAGCTTGGCAAACCCTGCAGGGTTTGGTTCGCAGTAGTGTTTGCAAACTGAACCCTGCAGGGTTTGGTTCACAATAGTGTCTGCAAACCGAACCCCGCAGTTTATTTTGCAGATACTGGCTATAAATCAATCACTACAGGTCTGCACGGCGATTCAGGCTGATTACACTTCCTATCTCGGATGAGCATCCCCTTTCTTCATTTTCAGAGCACTTCTCATGAGGGGAGGCCTCCAGATTTTTCTAACAATGGAAATTTCCCTCCGCTATCGGTCAAACGTACAACTGAAATCAGGATTATTTTGACAAGATACACATTTTCAAGAATTTTCACACACTCAAATAATAAATCTAGGACTGGAATATCTACATCAAGTTCAACTTCACCTCATTCCTTAACGTGAGGGAAAATAAACATTAAGGTAGTTCTAGAGGCCTGAATCCATAGAAATCAATACATAATCCTTCATGTCATCTAAATGCCAAAGTTCACTGACAAATAAAGACTAGCATTTATTTCCTGCCATAAGTATTGCTAACAATAGGGTTACCGCCAATACCGCTACTAACTGCTGACACAGCAGATACCAGTGTATGTGGGTAATTGCTGTCTTAAAACTGTAATAGCTAGTAGTTAGCTGGACAATAGTCAACCTCATCAATGAAATTATTCTAAACAAGTAACTATAAAATCACCAATCAAACTGAATGGTTTGCTACTGTCTGTTAGGTGCTCCTCATGCCGCAGGCCATTTACATTCTCCTTACTTGTTACCAGTTGACAAGAAAGAGACAAAGCAGCCCCACTGAGGTCCACCAGTGAGAAAAATGGGTAATGGAGCAGAGAATCAGGATTGGTGTCTTTATAATCTTTGACTTTAACAAAAGCATTTTCTCCTTTCACCACCCCAACACAATTTTAAGTCTCAAAAGAGCAAAGGTGATGCAGGATGTTTATTCTCATCCTGGCTTTTTACGTTTTTTTCACAAGGATATATGGATTTTTCTGGTAGAAAAGGAATGTTCTAATCAATGCCCTCAACTTCCAAACATCACGAGAAGCAGTGGGACGCAGGACTTCAACGATGCGATTCATCAAGATATTAGCCAAAGAAGGAAAAGGATGGATAATGAAAGAAAATATTAATCAGAGCTTGATGAAGGCTTGATGAAGTTCACTTTAAGGAGCCTCGTTTTGCAGGATTTCCAGTATCACCTGTTGCAGTAGGCACAATTCAGAGCGGGACCCTGCCCGCATTCTCTCCACTGCGGTCTGGAGCAGATCCTTCCCAACAGCTCTGCCGACTACAGAGCAAGCCTGGGATTCCTTGCTAAGGTTAAATACAGGCAAACTCTCTGAGCTCACATCAGTTGCACTAAATACAACTGCAGGCTGCAGAATGTTAACTAAAAATGTTACTGAAAGCTCAGTGATTCCAGGAAACATGCCAAAATTTGAGTAGAAAAATATTTAATTTTCAGCTACAACACACTGCAAAAGGCATATGTATTTTTCCTATAAATACTGAATTGTCTTTATCTTGAAACATATTAACACACATAGTCTCAGAAGAGTGTCCATATCCATCATATTCCATAGATGGCACTTCCCGCAGTGCTTTTGACATTCTGTGGAAAGAAGATACTTGCAAAATGGCGTGCTTGTTGAGTAGATTTAGATGCTTGGAGGACATGTAAAAAGAGGTAAAAGAGCTTGTTTCAAGTCTGAGGCTTTGCTTTCTGCAACCACTCCTTAAAATGGGAATCACTGAAAATGTCTTTCACTAAGAGATGGCATTTCAAGCTTTGCTTCTCATGACCAGTTTCAATTTCTGGTGTATTAGAATACACAAATCTTCTGAATCACAAGTGCTAAAGGAAAGTATCAGAAAATAAAACAGCCCTCTTTCTTACCATCATCTCCCAAGAGGGGCAATCTTCTATCTTTTTGTTGGCAGTTACCTTTCTTGGCAGACATCTTTAAAAACAGGAACTTAAACAAGGTATTCTGCCATCAGCTGATCAGCTGCCATTCTTTGAGATGTAATGAAGAATAATTCTAGCAGGTGTGCTCATCAGCACATCTTGTCTAGTACATTTATGTTTGCTGCATTAGAGGAACGGTGTGAATTTGCTGGGACCTCAGGGATTCAAGCTAACCCTTTCCCGAAGGAATTTCTTAGTTACACTGTTGGGCTGGGAGAGTAAGGGGGGCTGGAGAGAGAAACAGGGCATCAAGACAGTGGGAGTCTTTCTCTTGCCTTGGTCAACCAAGGCAGCCTTTTACTGGAGAAGCAGTTAAGGTTTATGAAGTGAGGAAGGAGGACTACAAAAGTTGGAATGCTAAATTAAAATTACCTGTGACAAAAGACAGATGACAAGCTCCTCCAACTAGCAATTTCAGCATTAGGCAATAAAAGCATATTCCTGAAAACACACCAAACCAAGTGAAATCTAGAAGAATCGTTCTGCCAAGAAATGGCCACACCTTACTCCAGACATCAACTCGGTGAAGTATTACAAAGAGAAAGAGAATGGGAGAGCTGTTTATACTAGTAGTATTCTTTTGAACTCTGCTCTACAAAACAGAGCCCACCTAGAATTATTATTAACTTGTACAGTACTTTTCATAGCTTTCATATGCTTTCCATAAAATAAAACCAAACCAGAACAGTTTTGCACATTTTAGTGTAAAAGAAACTGCCTCCATTTGGCCTCTTCATTCAAAGAAAGTGAAAACCCTTCCTTTTGAAGGATTTGCCATCAGTCAATCGTGACACAATCAGAGCACTAAAGAATTTACACAAAAGAGCTCTAAATGGTGGAAAGAGTGGAAGATCCAACCCCCCCATAAAGATAATACTTAAATTTACTCTCCACTTTAAACCTTGAATTCTGCAGATTTATGTGCCAGCTCATTCAGGACTTGAAAAGCACTGGTACCTGAAAAGCCGTAACAGTGTCTTTGAACACAGATTGAAAAAATCTTTGAAAAGATTGAAAAAATGAAATACCGTAGGAGGCTGAAAGTTGCAGGAATAAGGAACAGAGGGTAGGAGAGGAACTTTGGCCGGCAGGTGAGACACAAAGTAATTGGCAGGAGATAGGGCAGAAAAGGACTGGCCAGGCAATAAGACATGAACAGCCAACCACAAATGGAGCTCAGGGAAAGGAGTTAAAATTTCTGAGCTTTCTGCACTGAGAAGCAGCATTAGGGGAGCACTGCTCCCTCTGTAATCTAAGAGCAGCCCTGGCACACGGATAAGGCGGCAGTGCTTGGCCTCACTGCCAGTGTAAATAAAAAGCTAACAGAGGAGCAACGTGTCCATTGCGAGGATGCTGGAAATCAAGCGAGCAACGCGGTTTTGAAGAGCCATGACTGAAGATGATGGAGTCCAGCATGAAAACTGCTACAGCAAGTGTTCAACCACCAAACTTGCAGAAAAATGTCCTACTTTGGAGCCCATTCCCTGTAGGAGAAGCTGTGCCATGGCCAGACCTGCGCAGCAGACTGCGGGAGGGAGAAGATGAAATTTTAAGAATAACTAGTGATATCAGAAGTACAAGTCAGATGATCAATAAACTGTGAAAGGTTAGGTCACCTCCCATGGGATGCTTTTATCATCCCAGCTCTGGTGGCTAAAATCTTGTACCTCAGTTCTCAGCTGGCATAATCTGTCATTCCTCTGTTAAATTTAATACAGGCAAAGCTTCTTTATGCCACCTGAGAAGCTTGACGCAGAATCTCTCTCAGGAGTATAGGGGTGAAAGAAGAGAACCTTGAGAGCGTTTCATTTTAATATGGGGACAAAAGCATCCAGATTTTGGATGACACTTCTAAAACTTTTTTCCAATAGTTAAAATCAGCAGATTTTTTTTTCTCCACTCTCACAATTACGCTAAAGGATGCTTCCGAGCTGAAAAAAGTTTCACTTAGATTTCACTGAATGTCATTAAATATTTTTGGTTAATTATATATCCTGAAACATACTCTGGATTTTGGTTGTTGCAGGTAAGGAATGCAGAAAGAAGACAGCAAATGCTAAATGGAAGATTTCTTTCAAAGGCAGCATGATGATTTCTTGTGGCAGTTAAGTACTCGACCGCAATTTGTACTTTTAAAACTTCCCTGCTTGGAAAGGAAAAGCACAAGAAATTAAGACACATTTCAGATCAGAAAAAAATACTTTCCAGTTATTTTTGTGGATTATCCTTCAAGAGTCAGTAATTATTTTAAGCAGTACTGTCACTGAATTAGAAGTATAAGTGAACTGTCAAACCTGATGAGGCACGCAATTGAGTTTATAGTATTAAGGAGAAGTGTAATAAATTAGACTAGAAATGTATTCCCCTTTGTTCTATAAAAGGGATCTTATCATGATTATGCCTTTTCCCTATTTCTTTTAAGTGTTTGCATACATGTCATAATGAGAAGTAAAATAAATGCAAACAGTGATCTGGGCTTTGATTTACCATTCTCTTATTTCCCCAGGGCCTGGAAAGGAAGCTCAAACAACCACAAACTTCTAAAATATCAGTGAGAGGCCTTGAAATACCAACACTGAAGTTACAGCTAGCTGGCTTTTGTAAAAAATCAAAGGCTTTATTATATTGATTTGCTAAAATCAGATTCCTTCTCTGCAAATAGGCTTTTGAGTCAAACAGTCATAACAAACACAAACATAAATGCCATGTAATTTGTTAGAGCCAAGAAGTTTTTAAACGTTATAATGTTCGCTGTTTCTTCTCTACCAAATACACAAGCCAAAGTTCCACTTACGAGCCTGATGGAGTTCATGCAATTATCAAGCCAACCACTTCTGTTGGAGGAATAAAGGCAAACGCACCCAGCAAATCACATCAGAATGTGAAACACTTTTTAAACTCAAACCTGGGATGATCTGTTATCAAGAAATCCAAGCTGAGCTATATTTGGGTTTCTGAGATACTTTATATTTCAGCTAGGAGAACTCTTACACACATATTCTCTACACCCATCAGCAGACAGGCACATTTTCACTTTCCAGAAAATGCCCCTTTGATATAAGGAATCCAAATACCCTAAGCTCTAGATAACTGCTGCTGCAGGCAAGATAAATCAGGACAAAGATAAATGTTAGAAATATAAAATTTCTACGTAACTTTCTTCTCAGTTCCAGCCTATGACATACCTGTGATACTATTAAATAATGATAATATATCAGTGTTAATTATGCTGTTGATACATGCTATCAGGTTATTGACCATATTGACATGCTATTTGACCATAAAGTGCCCACCCCATGGCACAAGAAATGACAGGGAAGAATGTAGAATGGCATTCTTTTGGATGTGTATCTTCTGTGCATAGATCCGTACCACTTTCGGCAAAATCATATTGAAGAAGGCCAATAAGGTTTGATTTGGTGGCAGCACCACTTAGCAGCTGCAGAACTAAGTAGGTACAATGTCTCCAAATCAGTAGGTGCCAGCTTATCACTATCTCCTGGTCACTTCATTAAAGCCTTAAAATTAATTAATTAAAATGAAAGCAAGTGTGATAGAAATCTGTGGGTACTTGCACACATATGTAATTCTTGCATTATATTCTGAAATGCCAAGAAAAAGCAAGAGCAGACATGATACAACGGATTCCTCTCACCTCCCTTTTTAAAACAGGTATAATAATAGATCCTGCAAACACATGAGGTAGGCAATATGCTTTTAATTGTGTCAATATTGTTATATATTAAAAGAGAATGTACAGAGTCCCCCAAATGGCTAAAGTTGACTGTAAAGGTATCACATGAGGGGTTCCAGAGACCTGCTACAGCCTTTGCCTCATCCCCATCTAGAGACAATATGAGGCTGCTACAAATGGTACCAAAAACATCCAGAACGTATCATTTTCTCTTATTTTTCTTTCATCTCTTCTCCACCTGTGAATGCTGCATGGAAGTTGGTGGCAACGTTGAGTTTACACTTGCTGAATAATTCCCAACGCGGGGGGGGGGGGGGGGGGG
>VXBO01000958.1:146970-190181 GCA_013400135.1 Rhinoptilus africanus
GGGGGATACCATTACTCTAAACCCAAGTTGGTGACATACAGAAAGAGGAGAGGGGAAAAAGCTCTTCCCTGAAGTGAGGGTATCAAAGGTAAACAGTTGCCACTTGGGCATGCCAGCAGGTATACCCCGAGGTATCACAGGGCAGCATGCTCCAAGCAAATGAGACGTTGGGTGGAGGTTTGCTGAACAAGTATCCCCAAATAGCTTTGCTATTTCAGGGGTGTGACAGACAGTGCTCCAAATGAAACCCTTGGAAAGCAAGATGCGGTGCAAATCTTTCAAGGAACTGTTGGCAACTTTGTGTTTTAGGGAAAAAGATGACTGACCCCAAAAATGCATTGAAAACAGTATTTTCCAGTTGCTAGGGTTTTTTATTTTTGTTGCTGTAAGTGCTCCCCAAGATGCTACAATATTTAGGGTTTTCTTTTTTTTTTTTACTGCATAGCAAAAGCTATCATGTACATGTAACTCACTAGGCTCACAACCCCTCTGTTACACCCAGGAAATCAAGAAAGACCTTCTATTACTCCTATGTTTTTAATAAATATTTATGGAATGTCCTGATCCTTAACAAGTATGGTGTTAAAAATGGTTTTGATCCCAAGCGCAAAAAAAGGGAAGAATGAAGTGAAATCTCCCATAGAGGAGGGGAAAATCCAATAGGATGATAATAATCACAGAATCATAGGGTTGGAAGGGACCTCTGGAGATCATCTAGTCCAACCCCCTGCCAGAGCAGGGCCACCTTAGAGCAGGTTGCACAGGAACCCATCCAGGCGGGTTTGGGATGTCTCCAGAGACGAGACTCCACCACCTCCCTGGGCAGCCTGNATCTTTCTGATGGGAGAGTAAATCAGATACCAGTCTGAGACTGGCAACACAATACTACTTACTATGTTGGCTCAGAAATAACACTTTTATGTATCCTATGCAAAACTAACAAACGCATGTGTTTATTAGCAATGGTGTATTTGTTTGTATTATGTATTCTTTCCTATTCTGCTCCCCTTTGTACCACATTGTCCTGGACGTTGTCTGTCTTCCTCTGCTCTCATAAAATCCCTAGTATATTTGCATAGTGACTGAAGTAAAATGAATAAATAATACCAGATCACTGGCTTGCCCTGTTTCAGAAGTCTGCCTGCTGGATTACTGATACCTAGCAGCAGAAGGAATTACAGCATGCAAAGGGAAACACTATGGGTGAGGCAGAGAAAATGAAAGGGAAAGATATGGTCCCAATGATGATGCAAAGCAAAGGAAAGAAGGCAGAGTTTATCAGACTGCAGAACTTAATTAGGACTGGCAGAATATGAAAAGGGACAAACAATGGCAATACAGCTGACGGGTATATTATGCAGCAGTCAGGCACCAAAGTTGGATGGATAACAACCTCAATCGACAGAGAAGATGGTCTGCTCTAAAGAAAGTAAGGAGGAGTTTCTGAGGAAGATCCCTCTCAGCTTGATGACAAGGGTTGTGAAAGTTTTAAAGGTCTTGATTTAATCTATTTTGTGCTGCAGAGAGAGTATGTCTTTCAGGGAACAACCTTGACTACCATGCAGATGGCCTCATTTCCATTACTAAGACCTTACATAAGGCAGGCACTCCTGTAAGAGAGGTTATGTAAAATTGACAAAAAGCATTATGAACTCGCAAGGAAGGAAATGCCAGTCTTCCAGGATGCTTTCTTACATTTGTGCCTCATTAATAAGAAGACAGTTGTGGTTTTACAGCATACAGATCCAAACCATAATCATTTGCAGTGAGGAATCACAAAAAGTCTCTCCCATATTCTGCTATTTGAGATTTGGGGGAATTGCTTGAAAAAAGGAGACAGACATCTCAGGTTCGCAGCTGTCATCTAAATACGGCAGAAATCTTCCATTTTATTAAAAAAAGTGTGTCTTAGCACAGGCAAACTTTTAGATGTTTACTTCTAAAATCAAATAGTGTTCTTGAGCTGAAAAAAAATCCCAAACTAGGTAGATAATGTCTTGTTCATGTAATTCTGTGACATACTTAGCATCATCACTATTACACGACTTATCTAAATTCCTCCTTTGCCATTCTTTCTCTTTTCACCACAGTAAATTATTTCAATCCTACTGTGTCCTTATCTATGTTTACTTTAACTACCTACTTTGATTCCTTGAAAACATGTGCTGTAAATATCTGCCCTAAATTCAAAAGATTTCAGATAGAAAAAATAACTTGCCACTAACTTTGCACTATGTATAACAGAAAGAAAAGCTATTGCTATTTTTATAATGATGTAACACTAAACTTAGAAAATATTATTCATCATTTGTGCTCTCCAGACTAAGGAGATCTCCGGAAGGCACTCTCTGGAATGCAGAGACATGATTTCAGCACCAGAGGGAGTCAATCTGGTTTTTCAGGTAAACTAAGAAATTAGAATGATCAGAAAAAGCACTGAGAAGGGAAGAAATCACTACCAAATAGCGTAGTTTATATCCAGATATATGTGGATAAACATAAAGAAAACTAAGCTTAATTCTGTTGAGATAAGAAAATCACCTTTTTTGTTCTGTGATCATTAAGAAAATTACCATTAGTATACTTTTCCTGTATGACTTCATACTAATAAGACTTTAAGGAATTAAAAAAAAAAAATCCATAGAATGATATTTATATTTCTATCCAAATTCCTAATCTTTATTTGAGTTCAAGTCACTATCATACTCGTAAGTGTGTTTCAGACATATGCTGGCTCAACTCAAAGCTGAGTTTTCTTCAATTTATTTATAATTTAGTCACCTTAATTAGCAAGTGGAGTTATGGACATATGATGGCGAGTATAGGAAAGAAACTGGAATTTCTACTCAGTCTGACAAACATTTGTCTTTGTAATTTTTCATCACTGGAAAAGCAAAGTATAGGAATTATTAAGATGATAGCAACTTTCTCAGTACGTTAGCTGGAGATATTTTCCATTATTATTCTTCTAAATAAATACTGGAAAATGGTTCTGCATTCTGTAATATTCCAGAAACTAATGAAATTGAACACTTCTAAGAAATTCATCTGTTACGTCAAAAGAAACAACAGCCATACAAAAACTCTACACAATTCTGATGCTACTTAGCAAGCCCAGTTCAGAAAACTTGAAATCCAAAAGTTATTACCTATTTTTGGTTTTCTGCATTTCAGTAGCTCCATTTCTTATTAGTGGGTGGGTTGCTTCTCTCTTCATCTCAACTCATCTGACATACAGAAAGCCAGACAAGCCAGTGGGCATTTCTTCAGTCTCAAATGAGAGATTCTTTCTCAAGCACATGTTTCCAGAAATTAATTTTCTTATTAAGAAGTCTACAAAAATCAGTGGGAACTCCTCAAACTTCAAAACTCAAATTTTAGAAATGTGCAGATCAGGCCTGGAACACGCACATTAGACTGACTGCTTGAATGGAGTCAAGCACTCAAAATTACTCTTCAAGAAACTCTGTGTCCTTTGAGAATTTCAGCCTAATCATTTAAATAAACCCTAGTCATATTGAAACCCTCACCCTTCACTTAACAAATTAATCATTCAGAGTAGAAGTTCCCTCTCATCAGACCTAAGATGAACAGATCTTAGCACATTGCAATAAGCAGCACATTTAGTCCTGTTGACTGAGCTTTTGAACCTGTCTGGAAATGTCATTAGAAACTAAAATTCTGCAATACAAGAGGCAACGTGAAAGCAAGTGCTCAGTTTCTGCACTTCAGGCAGAACTTCTTGTGATCAATGATCTTATTGCATCAGGCATTGCATATTAAGGACTGGGAGAAGAAGGCAGTGCAACTAATTTAAGGTTTGCCAAGGAAAGGCTGCAATACTGATTTTAAGGCAAAGCACCGAGAGCTTAGTACGGTACAGTCATTAATACATTCACTTTAACGAGACAAACTGGAATCTAGCCTGAAACCTACTCATCAATACACTGCAGAAGGCTGGATCCCACGGTTTTCAACAGAGCATCTTAGTTGCAGCAGCATCATCCCTTACTAGGTTCTTCTGTTCAATAGTAATTTGTTTTCTTTCTCAGAAATTTAAAAATTCTTCCTGACCACAGCAATTTGACTAATTTTGAGTTTTCCTCTTTCTCACTCAAAGCATTTCAAAAGCTACCAGGAAGTTATTTGCAATAGTTTTAGTTTATTGAAAATATTATAATGAAGCATATTAAAGGAATTAAGAACAAAATGGAAATAATTTCTCATGTGTCCAGAAAGCACAGCTTCAGTTTCTATGGCTTTCTATATTTATGCCATGCATATTTATATTTCTTAGAGTTATGCTGCTAAGAAACAGGAATTTATTTTGGCTAATGAGGTCATTTACACCAATTTCTAGATATGCTTGTGTTTGTTTTTTTCCCCTTAATTAGGATCTGATAGTGAATACGTGAAGTGAAATTTCTACGGTGTTATGTATTTCCCTGTAGCCATCCTTGGCCCATCACTTTCTCTGCTGACTGTAAAAGTTTGATTAATTAAATGATCACTGAAACGATGATAGTATATCCATAAAGCATGTTTTATGCCACGTCTTAGGAACTGATGGTGATGAATATACCGCATGAAGCTGACCTCCCTCTACTCACCAACATAAAACACCATTTTCTAGAACTACCACAAAATCTATACAACCACCAGCCACTCATTGTTGTGGACAAAAGCACTCTGCAGAAAGTACAGGAATAACAGGGTCTGGACATAGCATAAATATGGAGAGAATGACCAAGAATCAGTCTACCTGAAGGAAAGGAGGTCTGGAAATACCAACAATGGAGACATCACTGATTTCACTGAATCCAAATATGTGAGTACTATTCTGTCAATTGAGAGCTATGCACCTGATGAAACACCACAAAGCAAAGCTCACACCCAATAATACTACCTTTCACTTTCTCCACAACTCAGAGTCCCAAAGTGACAAACTGACTAGCTCTTGGTTCAGAAAGAGCTCACTTATGCACCCATAAAATTCCATTTCATTTCCAATCAACCCTAAATCTGCCAGAGAAAAAGAAAAATGAAATTGATAGTCAACATACACACAAAAGGGCTTCTCAAGGATTCACCTTAAATGCCTCTTCAATATAGGTAAGAGGAATGGCTCACCTTCCATACCAGAGATGATAAAAAACTAGCATATGGTCTTCCTTAAAAAATGGGAACTGACCAAATGTCACTCTCCATTATCCTCTTAATTCATCTATTTCCAGAACTTGCACCATCTTTTTTACAGTGTGCTTCACCATATCTTAAAGGATATTCTGATAAAAAGGAGAGTAGTTCCAGACTGGGATGAAGTTGCTGAGATCTCACCACTAATTACAAGGAGGCTGACTTCAGACAGTGCCATGCTATATTTATCATCCACATCTAAAAAGGTATGGAAATCAAATGCCATAAAGCTGCATGACTCGGGGTCACAAGGCTGAACAACTGTAGGTCCTGCACTCTTTGGAACAAGGAGACCAAAGATTCTTTGTTAGTCAACAATGATACAATTTTGTGTAAATACATTTACAACGACAGCATGTTACTGTGGCATAAAGAGAAGATCTCACCAATGCGACTGGGTGGGATCACTCATTCTCTTGACAGGGGCAAATTATTACCACGAACAGTTAACAAGAAAATCATTAGGGACCATCTGAAATTGCTTTTTTTGAACCACCTGACATAATTTTTACTGCCACTCACTTGAAATTTGGCATATTGAAAAGTGTAATTTTTGATTGGATTAATTATGTCTGACAATAGGACATTCAGCTTTTGATTACCGTATGCCAGCCAAAGGAGACAACATACATATCCAGATACACAGTTTAATAACACAGCTAATAAAATAAATAAATAAATAAAAGCAGTAAACTTTGTCCCTTATGGCATTCAGACCCTCAATAAAACCCACGGAAACAGCACCTTACGACTTTCATCCAATTATGGCCTTTCAAGCATCTGGAAACACAGACAAAATCTTGCCAATCATTCAGCAATCTGGTTAAAGGCTCCAAACTTCCAGAACTGAGTGAAAATCCTGCAGCTCAATACACAGATATCTGCAACAGTCTAAATGCCCTAAGAACAGGTGAAAAATACACAAAAGATCTTCAGAATTCAGTTCCTGAAAAATGGTTGCCCACATGAAACTACTCCAGAGAACAGCAGGTAAAGAAACCAGTGCTCCCTTTAATCATTTCTGAGATCTCAGAGTGACATTAACTCTCTTCAAAGCTTTCCAGGGCGGACCTGCTGATCATCTTTCCCTCAAATGAAAGAGGGAGGCTAGATGGAAAATCACCCACTAAACTTTCCAGCCCATTAAATAAAGCCCTCTGCGGAGACCTTACAGGGCATGTTTTCCCAATGTGTGTGTTCAGTTCCACGTGTTTCCAAGTTCAAAACACCGCTACAGCAATGAGATTATCCTGACAATGCCAGGCAGGCTCACGTGGCACAAGGTTCAAAGCAGTGTCCACCCAGGCTTAAAGCTCTGACGGCTCTTCCAATTCTGACATCAAGCTGGTGGCTGCACTCAGCTAGCCACCTTCTGCAACCTCCCATCTGCAGAAACTGCCATCACAAATTCCCCCATTACCATTATTACAAAGAGAGAGAAAAAGTAACTTACTTGTAAAGCAAAAGCCATTCTGACCTGAGGAGTATGTCTTTTTCTGAAATAAACGTTACTCGATTCTAAGAATTTGCACAATTCACTTCCTTTGCTCTTCCTTGACAATGTCTATTTAGAAGAGATCTATTTATTCCCCAGCACATTTCACAGTTCCTGTTTCTAAATGAGAATCCTATTAACAAAGGGCAAAAAGACACAAACATGTCTCAAGAAAGCAAGACTGAAATCAATGATGTATGTAAAGTGTTGTTTCCAGAGGGGGAAAAAAACCCCCAAACCTTCAAAGACAGGCATCAATGCAGTTAGCCTTTCAAGACCTAGTGATCCTACCATGAACTTGACGGAGAGGAGAAAGTAAAAAGGTGTTTAAGACAAAATTAAAAAATGGAGATAATTGTATTGCACTATAAACAGTTTCAAATTTACTGTTCATAAATAAATGTCAAAACTGACCTTCTTCCAAGAAACAGATCTGCAGCTATTTCATGATGATTGTCTGTTCACCTATTATTGTCACAACAGATTACAAGCAATCCTTCCCCCCCATAACACAGCTGACTCCATGTTAAAGTAATTTCAAGATGATACATACATTTTACATTAAAAAAAAAGGCAGAGTGAATTCCCACAAATTCAGTCCGTGAATACCTATTATTCTTGTCTTATCATGAAAGTTTAATATTTTCTGCTCAAACTAAACCACCTATGTCCTGTCTCATACCAGGTATCCCATACCACAATATTTACAGCAAAAAATAAGTTCAAGTAAACACAAACTTTATGAAAGAATACAGAGAACCACAGCACAGACAGCAAAAAGAGCAAAGGAACTGCAGCAAAAGAAAACCTAACACAACCACTTAAGGAGATTCTGTAGTGAAATGTAGCAGATTTTTTTGTGTGTTTTGAACAGATACTGTGCATTTTGGTCCCCTCCGATGATATTTATAAACTCTTCACTGTCACCACCAGGTACTACTCTTCACTACGTTACCTTCACTGGCACCTCCCACTGTGAAGCTTTACTGGCAGCTCATTGAACCAGTGGTATATGCTGGCATGGGCACGCAGAGCTGTTTTCATCCCTTTCCTGTGGTTTCCTTTTCCACAGTAGGCTACCCAATATTCCAAGGCACAGTCTGAACCAGTATAAACTTCCTCTAAATGACTGTGGTTCCCGTCCTCAGCCCGACCTTGGGCACCAGGGACTGACCACAGTCTCCCAAGTGCAGAAGGATCAACATGCTACTGGAGCTGCTGAGTAAAATGATTAATGCATTGAAATGCCTGTATTTGCTAGCACAGTAGGTTCCTAACCGTTTTCTTAGGCTTTTGGGAATCTGTAACTCGCATCACCATAAAAGAATAAAATAAAAACACAAATCCATGAAGTTTTCCTCTCAAACCCTTTTTTTTTGCCATAACATAAACTCCACCGCGTCTCTATGCCACTAAAATGAGTAATCCACTTGAAAGTAGTATCATTTGAAAAGTATCCTTAAAAGTGAAATTCTTGACATTTTGTCACATTTCAATTTATATTTCATAAATATACATATTTTATATTAATAATTTTTGTTTTATTTTACTGTTAAAACATGCCACAAACACACACAATTCAGCCGAAAGCCGCAGAAGCATTGGGGTCTGCTATCATAAAACAAGATAAAAAGGAAGGACAACCAAGAAAAAAGTAACATCACCTTTATCTGAAGTTTACATTTGAACTTTATATACATAGAAAGAGAGCTGGATTAAGAAATGGACACTGTAAGGCCATGCTAAAAGCTGCAAAACAAAGAACCATTTGATCATACTAAAATACGTGTCTCTCTCATGTAATGTTTCAGCTAATGGTTAGTATGGAAAGCTAGAAAAAATGGCTCAAGTATAACCATTATTCCTAACTCTGAGAAGAGCTTTCATTGACACCTCGGGGAGCTAAGCTGCTTCACGCCAGGCGTAAGCCGCATGTCTCCTCTCCCGGCAGCTCTCGCCAGCCTTCCCAAGCAGGGTGCAGACCACAACGGGTCTGCTGTCACAACCCTCCCCCCGGAGAAAAGGGACACCCTCCCCGCTCTTGTCTAACAAAGGAGATGAGGCACTGGCTGAAGTCACTCTGAGTGTGGTTTGAGTCCTAACGACAGCCAGATGAGATACGCCCAGCGATAGCCCCGATTGCTTTAATACACCAAGATTGCTTTAATAAACCAATATGTATTATCGGAGCCCCTAAGAAGCGAGTGTGAGCGTGGTGAAACAAGCAGGAGCTGTGTAAGCAGCAAGCACAAGGAATTATCTCTTCACAGATGAGTATGAATCCTACATCCCACACTTAGCGAGTAAGTCGTAAACCCGTATTTAATATGATTAAGCCAATTAGCACCATATGAATACTATTTTAAAACTTGTTGAGTTGGGTAGCCTAGTGTCTTGGGAACAGCCTTCATTCAGCAACGATAAAACCACTCTTACATTAGGCAGAACTCTTAGAGCACAGGAGCACCACTTCAGATCAAAAAATAGCCCATGATAACTGATGTTGACAACTCCCAGTAGCAACCTCCCAGCCATTCCAGTGACCCCTCTTCCAGACTGTTAAAGTCAGAGCCACCAATATGAAGCTAATAGTCTTGAGCTAGTTTCAGTCTAAGCAAAGAGAACCATCTGGCAAGAAATCTCAGCCAGCCACGGGGCTGTTAAACTGCTTTGCTAAGGCCGACTGCCCCTGGGGTTGCATAGCGGGGGCAGTGGGATGAGGAGGGGGTCTGCACAGATGTTTTTGCATCACTGCTAGACAAACCTCTGCTCCCCCACTGAAAAAAACACCGATATCCCTGCTGTACTTTCTTTTCTGCCATTCCCCACTGGATGAGTTGGCACTCTACAGAGCAGGAACAGTCAGGAAAGGACAGAGAAGTGGAAGTCGTGCTTTTGGTCACTGGTTGGGGTGCTCTCCCAGTACTTTCCTGCTTACATCTGGGTTCATGGCACCAGCAGGCAGGGTAAGACAGGGAAATAACTGAAATAATTTCTTCCTTCGTGATCCATAAGGAGCACGTAGTGGAAGTGCTTCTAAGTGTGCTGGAGAAGAAGGGACAGAGCATGAAAACCTCCCAGAATTTGTTAAGACAAAGCAATGGAAAAGGACTACAAACTGCTGGTGTAAGGCTGATGGCTTCAATGAACCACAACGGTAGACTTTGAAGTTTGGTAGACTTTGAAGTTTTCTTTTATGTCAATTCCTCTCTCCTGCCCCCTTTGGCCCATGCTCTCAGCAAAGAATCCTGCTTAGAGTCAGTCTGCCAGTACTCTGAGGCTACGGCATCCCCTCAAAGTAACTCAACTCTGCACCTTCAGAAAAGGAGGACTGGCGTGTACCACATGGCCTTCTCTAATGCCAGTTTCCCTTCTGAAAAACACCATATGACTTGCTTTTCAAATCATATTAATTAATCCTTCATTGGATTAAACTACTATGGTTTAATATTTATTATGCTGTTAGCCAGCACCTGGGTCTTACTAACTTCTGTGTAGTTTGTGTGCAACTTAACATTACGAAACCCTTTTAAAGCTTAAAAAATGGTCTGTAGTCTGAATGCCCTTTCCATGGCATCTTTAATTTATGAGCACTTTCATCCGTAGACAGTATTTTCCCACCACAGTTTTGTTTGCAGTTTTGATGGCAAATGACAGACAACAGACCAAGTCAGCTTTGCTGCGAAAGTAAAGACAGAGAGCAGGTATCATTTGCTCAGACAGGTATGCAAAAGACAGTAGAAGCTATGTGCAAGTCAGAGCACAACAGCTCTTTGCGGATAAATGATGAAAGATATGATTTCTTCCAGCGAGTAGCAAGCAAGCACAACAAATAGCTGCGCCACTGTTTATTTTAAGAATATACCACCAAATGGGGAGAGCTACATGGCTGTTATCTACATTTCTGTCACTGACCATTTCAGTGGTGTTTCTATAAATATTGCACATAAGCAGCTATAAAGACAAAGATTTAAAAATAGGTCATAGGCATTAGGAGCAGATTATACTGTACAGGTGGGAAACAATGATTTCTGGCACAAGCACAGATTATGTCTGTGTTCAACATGTGGGAAGTCTCCATCAGCACAAATCAGCTGCCATCAGTGCAAAATGAACTCATGGCATTGCAGAGCAGAGTGTGAATCTTTGACACAGCTCTACTGCCTTCTGTAGGATATTTCCATATCTCAAGGGAGTGAAAAGTCAGGAAACAGAAACATTTTTAATGTGGGTTGAGTGAATAGTCCTGTGATGTGTGCCTATAATAAAATAAGATTGCATATTCCTGATTGTTGCTGGTAAAAGGGTGAGAGACTATAGAGAATTACCCAGGAAACTAGAAAAACACAGAAAATTCCTAGAAAAACACAGAAAATTCCTAGAAAACACTGTCACAGCTAGGACAATTCAGGTGTAGCAATGCCTCTAAGGCTAATTTCCCCAGGGAAACCTTGTTTATGAATGGCAAAGAGCACAGTATGGTTCACTGCTCATGTTAACCCTAGCTGCACAGCTTTTCCTCACCTATCTGGAGCGGGACTGGCACCAGTATGTCCACCTCACTATCCACCCAAGAATCCTAACTGCTTTCCTAAAAGGCACAAAATAAGAACCATCCTCTCTGTCCGCCTCCTCTCAAGATACAGCTTTTAGACACATCATTTTTCTGCCCTTGTCTTGCTAGTTCTCTTTAAAGGAAACATAAGACAGGAGACCATTTCCCCAAACCTACAACAAGAAAGCAGACACATACTTGTCACGCTTCTTACAGGTGGCGCTTTCTTTAATATTTTAATGAAATCTTACCATCTTATAAAATTACATATACTGATTATTATGGAAAATATGAGATATATCTAACCCGTGCTTCTCTCAGTCATATAGTTTCAAAAAATAGCTTTTCCATTGCAACTAAAAACTTATTCCTCATTCCTTCTGCTTTTGCTTTCTGTCCTGCCCGTCAGGCAGGAAGAAAGGGAGAAGAGCGGAAAACCTGTCCAAACAGCACCTGTCACCATTGTAATATGTCCAGTGTGAGCATCCACAGACAGATTTACAGAGGCAAAACTGAAGCTCAAATTAGGACTCAAAGTATAACATAATTCCCCTGTGGTTTTTGTCAGGAAGAAAATACAGAGAGAATATGCAGAACATCAAGAAATCACTGTTCTGTGGAAAAATAAATGTCACAGACTTCTACCTGACAGTCTAAATTGTTAACAGACAGTTGAAATCAGTTCAACATTGATTGCTATACCTAAGGATTCACACGCATCCACAGAAAGGCCTCCATTAGGCACCTCTTAAAGGAGTAAAAAGATTCCCCAGGTGTTTTTCAGCCACTGGCCAGGGGGCCACGTTCTTCAGCAGGATACCATGCAGGGGAATGCAGAAATCATAAATATTACCAGCGATCAACTGCTAGTTGAAAACTGTTGCAAACACAATGTATTCCTTCAAAAATGTTTGTTCATTCATACAGAATCTAACTGATGGCCTTTAAAGGCCTCTTCCTCAACAGAATTCTTAGACATCTGTAATAATTCCATTTAATGCAATACATTGGCTTTTTTGGCTCTTGCTACTAAGTACTCAACCCTGCTAATCATCTTAATGTTTTATTTCCTAAGAAGTGAACTGGTCCACAGAATTTAAGAGAAAATGGTAATCGACTGCATATATGTATATTTAAATAGAATATGGTTATTAAATTCGGTTTTAAATTGGCACTAAATTCAAGTTAACACTCAAGAATAGGAAAAAAGGAGTTTTACGGCTGTTAGTCTACATCAAACATTGAATCACAAATGCTTGTTTTTTCCAAAGGGCTTTTTCTTCTCATCTGTTCTCCAGCTCCCCGCCGCATTCCCTACACTCAGCTTCTAATTCTCAGTTCCTGGCCGTCAACACAAGCTCAGCATTCCAGTTTATCCTGTCAGGTCTTTCTCTTTCCTACCCAGGGAAAGCGAGAAGAGTAACTGAGCACAGGAATGACAGATGTCCTTTCGGTACTTGGATCCAGGTTCAGATTCAGCCTACGGCAGCCAAGAACTAAACCAGCTGAGCTCTGAAATGGAGCACATTCACTGCAGATGAAGCCTGCAGGTTATCTACACGGTTCTACAACTCATCGTACAAAAACTGTGGTTTTACCTAAGGCTTTATATCGGCCAGATGTTTACAAAAATAAGTAAATAAACTGCATTTTCCTAGTAGGACAGTACTTTTCTCTGCCATGACAAAATCCAAAACTTTTGCTCCTGAATATGTGTAACACCTCATGCATCTTCACTGATGGTGGGTTTTTGTTTCCATCAACCTGTATTTTATTTCCCAAGGCCTGGGCACAACAGTGCTGGTAAAGACAGACGTGAAGAAGAGTCTTTGACTAAGCAGATGATCTGAAATCAAGGAATAGAGAACAAAAATATGGAAAGCTCAGAGAATATAATTCTGAGCAGAGAATATAATTCAGATGCCACAGAGATTTCAGTTTGGCAAGGATGCAGTTTATAAAACTCATACTTCGTGGAATTCAGTGAAATCCATTCACTGGGGAAAATGAATTGTGCAGTAGGGCGAGACGGGAACACCCAAGAAGTATATCTGAGGATTTTTTCAGACTTTTGTAATTTTTATATGGAGGTAGATGTGCTTAATCTAGATGAAAATCTGATTTGCAGGTTTCCTGAAAGTGTCTTGAAACACACATAGATTTATTCCTTTGGGCAAATCTTTGACATTGATTAAAAGAAATCATAATTGCTATGTGATACAGAGAAATACAATCCAATATGTTTAAAATCTCAATGTATATTCTCCCTTAATGTTATTATTTATTCTGGAACAAATTTAGAACCTAATTAAGTCCTTCAAATATTCTCATCTGAAAAACTAAGTTGTTTTTTTTTTTTCCTAAAGTAAACATTAACACTAAAAGAAACCAGAGGGGACGGATTCTACTGGTAACACAACTGAAGCAATGCTGCTCTTATAAAACATTTATAGGATCTCTGTGAATATAACCATTGATACGTGGCATTAAATTATGAAATGTTCTCACACACAGTCTTGTTTCTAAGAATGAAATGTCTGGCAATGTATGATGCCAAAGTTCTCATTTTTTCTAGTGAGAATTCAGCTGGCACATATCTTTAGAATTAGTTTCTATCAGATGAAATTTGAAAGCTTACAGCATCAGTACTTTTCACCTCAAGATGTGGACAGTAAGAAGTTGCATTTTCAACAGATACAGCTAATCCAATATGAAAGTCCTGCAATTTTGAAAAACAGACATCTAGTGAAAACCAGAATTCGGGAAAAGTCATTTACTCTTCAATCCAGTAAAAACCACTGAAGATTATTCTTTCAGCTGGAATGAATAAGCATCTTATACGGACAAATTTATGAAAGGGAGTTTCCCTACCAAGGAGACAGTCGATGTTCATTTTTCTTTGTGAAACTATGCTTGGAATACACTCACAAAATTTGTACTATGCAAAATTACTTTAAATGTAGTCATATTAATCTGGTTTAATAGAAATTCCTTTCCTGATAGAGAGTTGATTTGATCTTGGCTCATTCTTCCCTGGAGTGAAACCCTACCTAACTCAGTTACTGAATACACAGAAAATTTACTGCATATTATCATGTGTCTGAACTAATGACATCAGTATCTAGTTGCCTAGAGCCAGATGACAGGGTAGCTCCACTGGCTGAAATGGAAACTTTGACAATCTGTGCCACCTTTAACACAGATAAAGCAAAACAAACTGTAATCCACAATCCCTCCACTTTCCGTCACTATTAAATGGATTGTGAAATCACTAGTGCTGGTGCGTGATTTCCGAACAATATGAAACCAATTCAAAACTTGGGTGCTACAGTCCTCTTTTTCACTTTGACTGTATGCCAGCCTTCCCTCTGCTTTCTGAATCAAGAGTTCTCCTTGTCCTTTGGACCTCCTGGGGTATAGCAACCAAGGAAAATAAATTTATTTCCTTGTCTTCCATATCTACATTTACCACCAGCAAGCATCATTAAATCATGAAAAATTACTTCTGCCACATTCTTAAGAGAGCTAGATGACAGTCCAACACCTATATACTTAGTACACTGAATATTAATGCCAGTTGAAGCCAAGGAACCTTGTTCTAATAATCATTCTTGATATGAAATCTTATAGCGTCCCACAGAGTCTCAAATTTAGAGATGCTTTCAAGGGGATTTTGAAAAGTCACCAAAAGCCAAATCCAGGCACAGTGGGGAAAGCTGTTTCCACTGCTTCTCTGTGCATATCATCTATGCCTTTTGAGTAGGATACTTCATTAAGTCTCCTCACGTCTGCTGCCCATGGGGAGTAAATAACTGTGCACGTAGGTGGGATAGGCAGGCTGATTGCTAAAAACAGAGATTGTGTAAATAATGTGGCTGGGATGATGCTGCTGTCTGTTCAGGCTCATGGAAGCATATCCCATCCATTTCATTCTTCAGGAATTTGGCCTTGTAAAATAGCACATCCTGAGATGATCAAATCCAGCCTATAGAGAAATGTAGTGAAGTTCCACACTTCTTGATGATTTCAGGTATTTTAACAATGACAAAATACACCAGCCACTCCCTTCATTCATTTTCCTTTTTCTTTTATTGAGAGCTCACTGGTTACTTCACTCCACTGCCACATTACAGCTTGAAGCCCTATGCTAGTTGAGAGAGGCAAGGAACACGATATTCCCCATGCTCTCTGCCAGAAGTCCATCTGAGTCAGTCTGCAGAAGGTAAATAGTACGTTAATCACCACAATCATTCAATTCTTTTATGCCAATTATTTTTATGTTAAGTTCTTTTATCTCATTTTTTTTAATGTGCCAACTGCAGGTTCTGGATTTTCTTCCAAGGATACTGGAAAGTCAATTCACAGAGATCAATAACAAGGACAGTGTATTTTGATTGGCATCAGCAACCAGGTTAAATTCAAACTGGTGCTCTAGAGATGAAGATCTCAAGATTATTACCAATCCCCTGAGCTAACCATGCATTCCTCTAAAATGAACTTGCTAATTCTGCCTAAAACTCATTTGCATTGCTCACTTTTCCACTGTTTTCAGCAGAGTGCTTTACATTACGAGAAACCTCTTCTACAGAAATTCTTCCTGGATGTCTTATTGACTAGACAGCACTCCTGTATAAATTCGAAACAAGTCTTTAGACTAGCTATGATCCTAAACTGATGACTGGCAGTGATCCCATTGCTTTCCTTTGAGAGCGCTATATGCAGGGTACCTCTTCAAGTTCTATTTAGCCTCCTTTCTTTTAAGCTATGTAGGCCGTTCATATCCTTTGTACTACAAATAGAACAGATACAGTTAATTGAAGGCATCCCTGCTGCTGAATTTAGCCTGCTAGTCCGGTAGTCTGAAACTTCAGAGGAAGTTCCTATAACATAGAATGAAAGGCTACTTTAATTTCATCTGACCCCGTTACAGACCAAAACTTTTTGATGGAAAGGATTTTTTTTTGATACTATAGGAAGAAGCAGTTTTACCCTTCCAGCAATATGCTTCTAGCACTCAGATCGAGCAGAAGCTGGGTATCTTACTGGTATACAAACACCAGCACACAGGAAGCCCATCAGGATACAAAAAACTAATAGGAAAAGTTTGATTCTCCACAGTGAGACTTTATCTCACTAGAAGCAACACAGAGAAAATATATTAGAATTTGGGGACGGTGTTAAAAACATTTATTTAGTCCCTTAAGAAAGACCTTAGATGCCCAGTCTTAGCAGGTCTTAGCAGCCACTGGCCTTCTAAGTGCTTTTGAGAATCCTAAGGTCCTTCCTGCCCAAGTTCCTTCATGCCTAAATAATTTTGAAATGTGGATCTTAAGTAAGGAGAAACTGCAGATTTTAAGTGCTATTTTACCTCAACAAGACCAGCTGTTCACTTGCCTAAATATCCAGAGGGGGAATTTTTACAGTCTTCCATTTCCATGGGGACTGTTAAAAGGTGGTATAGGTACAGTTCTTCTGTGAGTGCTCAGGTTACACTGGAAACATGCAAGCACAACCCTAGTTATGAAACTGGAAAAATTTCAGTGGTTTCTTTGCTATCTCTTCATTTATGTGTAGTCATTATTTATCAGATTGAACTACACTATCATATACAGTTTACTCTTGCCTGATGAAACAGGACTTAATGCTAGTGAACCTGCTAGTATACATAATCGATCAAATAACTTAAAAACCTGCAGAAGCAGAAGAAATTTACCATACGAAGCTTGATACTACTTTTCTTGAAAAGTGTACTTTAATACTACTTTCAAGTACTTCAATATGCCTTTAAGTAGGAGGACATTCAGAAGCCTGTGATTTTGATAACACCGTTTCCATTTTAAACTCTACCCTATTTAGAATTTCTATTGCTGGAATGTTTTGCTCTTAAGTAAGACTGAGTTTGGAGGTCTTGACCCCGTTTTCTCAATTGCTTTTGCTAATTTAACAGAAAAAGTTTTGAGGTTGGGACTGGAAATACCTAGCTGTTTTATGATTCTGGATTATTTTCTTTTGCTCCTATCATTTAATATGGCCGTGCTTTTGGAAATATTTTTTTCCAGGTCATTAAACTGTAAATTGCAGTGATGGCTTTCAGGAACTGGGGGACACGACGGGACAAATTATTAATGACCAAGTTGTTTCATTTAGAAATATACTTTCTCTGAATGACCATTAATTACTTCCCACATAAATATCCTAGTAATTAATTAAATACACAACATCTGTATGGGTGAGTCTTAGCACGGTTGATGAATTTGAGGTGATTTATTGAAACAGACCTCAGAAAGGTTTTACGCTAAACACTGCACTGTCTTTTCCAATGCAAACTTGCCTCTGCAGTAGTGAGTTGTGGAAAGAAGAGAAGAGCGAGAAGAGGAGAAAACCAACCACTTACAGCACATCAGAAGCAAACACAGCAGTGCATCCCCATACACTACGTTCTTCTCCTGCTGGTACCATACAAAGTTGGGCCCCAGTTCGAGGACTTAAAAAAAAAAAGTCTCTAGTTAGCTATCTCACTCCACCCAGCAATGTGCAGAGGAGGGGGCTCTAATTAAGGACTCTAAAGCAAAGCCTTTAATTTCAGAAGAAATAAATATATATTTCTGTGCGTTCTTTCTTTATGGATTACCAGATACAGGTAGCTGCATAACACCTTGAACACAGGCTGGGGGGTTTTGTTGCCTGTTGCCCTCCAGCGCCACAGTGTCAGCCTTGGATGTCTCAGGCTGAGGGAAGCCAGCCCCTGAAACCCACCAAAGCAAAGCCAACCAAGACAATCCAGAAAATTTCCTACTGTGCCGTGACACTGGGATGCGGTGGGGGTGGGTATGTTTTCTTTAATGAGGGATGAATATTAGTCACATCTTTGCATGTTGCTCAACACTGCGGATAATGTTGATAAAACAGGATGATTGCTGCACTAAAAGGACATTTATAGAAAAATTAGCACAGATGGGCTGAAACTATAAATATGTTGTCTGGACATCTGTGTCATTTATACCGAAAAACCTAAAATGAGTGATAATTATCCACATTTAGTAGAGTAAATGGGGAAAGCTTATTCACTGTGTAAATAATACAGTATGCCTTTGGCCCCCCTCCAGCAAAACTATATCGCCAACAAACCTTTAGACTCACACTGGATACTCTCTGATTCTTATACAGGCACAAAGAGGCACTGGTTATCTCTCATGGTGAATCTATAAGAAGAATAGTATCGATTGACCGGTTCATTGGCTCGCTTCTCCATATTACGTACACTCATATATAAGCTCAATATGCTAAATGACAAAGCCTTTCAATACCACTAGTAATTTGTAAAGATTTATATAGATTGACCAGAATTGTACTGTGCAAAAAGAAACCCCAGAGAAGAGCCAAAGGACCTTTAATAACATTAGGGAACCTAAACTGTCTTAATTGCAAATTAAATGTACTTTTTTTTTTCAGTTCGCAGGTGGTGCTCTCAAATCTGCATTTTTTATGAGGATGGGCACATTTTCTTCTAGTGTTATTTACTTTCCTGATGTATTTTCTGATGCTGTAAAGTTACATAATACTCAGAAGATGATAGAAAGACTTCCCTAGGACTTTTAAATTACTGTCTATCATGGATTGGGTTTGAACGTACTTTCAGTCACAAGCATTTTATTTATCCTTTAGGGTGATGTGTCCTTTGAGCACAATTGTTTATTTCAGAAATGGCAATAAGAAAAACGAGAGGTTGAGTCCCTTTCAAACATGGCTCTCATAGTTCTCTCCCCTGAGACATCAGTTTTCCTATGGATGCTGTGTGGTATCCATTATATTTAAGATGGCTTGTTCTCCTCTAATTGGATTCCAGATGATTATTTTTGCCAAAAACAAAGGGTTTCTATGTTCTTAAAATAATTAGGCCTGATTGCAAATCAAATTATCCAATTTCAAAGGCTTGTTTCCCTCTCTGAAATGCCCGTTACAGACAGACTACAGATGACTAAGCCTTGTGTCATCCCATGGCTTTATTAGGAGAATGTTCTAAGTCCTTCACTTTCTCTGTAATCAGAACTATAATTTCTTCAGGTTATTTTAAGACCAAGCTACAGCTAAAGCAGGAAACTCAATTTTATTCTGAGCTCCAGACATGTCGACACAGCAAAGCAGCGCTCCAGTTTTATAGGCTATCTTCTTACATAAAGCCTAACACTGGTATTAAATTCAAGTTCTCTACGAGATACACCATGCTGACTACTATCAGATAGCTCTCTATTCATGGAATGAAAAGTGGCACAAATGTTTGTTTTGATAATCTGTTTATAAGCTACCCTTGTAGAAACAATACAGGCTCAGTATAGCCACTTCCTTCTCGCTCTCATTCATTTTTAAACAAGTAAGGAAAACAATCCTGTACCTAAATGAAAGAGAAGAGATAACATAACAGCAGAGATACGCCCTCAAACCACCTAACAGCATGCTCAGAGCATGTTGTTTCCATTTAGCTCTTCAGCTTTGTTAGTAGCATTTGTTTCAGTAAAATTCCAGTAAATTATAGAATTAATTCTACGGAGGCAGACTATTTACTCCTAATTCTGCTAAAACGCTTAATCATGATGCAAGCTGTAACACTAATAGTATAAAGAAGGTGCAATCATCCTTCAGGACTATCTACCTTTAAAATGTAAAAAACATGTAACAAAAGCTTTGAGAAGACATACAATGAACTTTAGAAAACTAACGTGTGATGAAATGTAAAAGCAAATTAGCAGCGACACTGCAGCCATGAGGTTTTCTTGAGGCTGTGGAAAAAATAGGACATGGTTAGTACTCCACTACTTTTCAACAGCCTAAAGTGGGCCTCACAGCCAAAATGTCACCTCACATTTGATTTCTATTGCCAGGATATAACTTAATTAACTCTTTTTTGCCTGTTTGCTGTTTGTAACTCAATAGAATATCATTTCTGCTTTTCTTTAATGTCTTCTCATTGTCCTCAAAAGAGCTTGAGGTTGCTCACACTATTAAGCAGTTACCTCCACCTACTCCACTTCACTTCCTGCGCTGTCCCTTTCTCTCCACTCCCCGTCTCATTTTTCCCCACTAATGAAACCTATCACCTAACTCTTCTCTTTTTTCCTTTAATGTCTTTCATGCTCCCTTTCCATTCTGCACTGTGTAACGAGAAATACACAAAAAGGAACTGATGCTAACAACAGAGCTGCTTACTGCTCTGGGGATAAAACACTGCTCTGAAACCAGACTTCCCAGGCACAATCCACCCAGGCTTTTCTCCTGGCTTTCTATCTAGATTTCTCTCCTGTGGCTTATTTCCACTGCGACAAACAACATAGTCCAAATTTATCACTACTTCTATTACTATTACTATTGTGGTGGTTATTATTATTATTATTAATAATAATAAAAAATAGCTGCATATTCTCAAAGCTTTATAAACAAGTACCTAGATTACGTCCCTAGTGGGAGTTACCTGAATGTGGAAGGGAGGAAAAGAACAAAATGGAGCTTCCTTCTCTCTGTATCACTTGTCCTTCCTTTGCAGTTCAGAAGCTGTAGGTATCATAAGGAATCATGACTGTCATTCGTATAATGAATTATAGTTGGTGCCAACATTTTAAATACTTCCTTTAAAACTACAAAAATCAGGGACTTACAAAAATGAAAAATATTAAATCTAATAAGACGGGGTATAAAGGTATGAATGTATTCCCCTGTGTCATGAATTATTCCAGCTCCAGCTTACAAAAAGTATCCGTACTTTTTAAATCTTTACTTTAAAACAGTGGCATGCTCCATAAATGAAGCTGACCTATGTAAGGCTACAAGACATCCTGCAAAGGACAGTCCAAGTGTCAGGAAGACACTTCAGTATATGGGCTCCAAAATTGCTTATTTGTGCACTTACATCAGATGTAGACTTACATATTATATTGATTCCTGGCTTGTTATCTGGAATAGTCATTCTTATGTCACTCCCCTTACGGGAATCCCTGTGTCAATGCAAATGTTTTAAGGATGAGCAAGCGCAAAGAGTGAGCCAAGGCTCCTTCACATATCAGCAAATGATATACTTGGTTAATCTTATTTTCACTATATTTGGTTAATGCTTTTAGTAGGTAAGCACAGAATTTAGAGGGGTGAATTTAATCTGGTAACTTCACTGCATGCCTCATTTTAATTCAGGAAGCAAAGCAGCTCCGAACAACAGAGAAACTGTGGCTATAAAGCAAATGGATTTGTCATCCCTGACCCAAGCATAGAATCATAGAATCATANACTCAAGTCCATTGAAAGGGGTATATTCCTGGCTTAGGTAAGCCATGCATAAGCCCAAAGCTTCAGTGTTCTGCGTGAGAACGTAATTGCTGAAGGCAATGAGAAATTGGTTGGTTCTGCTTCCTAGACAGAAACTAAGGAGGCAGAGCAGAAGTATTTAAAAAGAAACAGCTAAGCAAAATCAGGATGCACCTCTCTCTATCCTTACCCCTCTTTAACACTTTAACATTTATACGTGCAAGACGAAATGTACCCAGTGTTTTGGCTGCGAGAAAGCCTGATCTTGCCACAGCATGGAGGGAGAGACGCACGGCGAGGTGTCAGCTTGGCGCGCTCGGGAGGAGCGCTGAAGCACTCCCAGTTCCTCCACTCGGCCTCGCTGTAAAATTGACTGCAGAGCAGCAGAGGAAGATCTCAAGAGGGCCCAACTTCCACTAATTAGGGATTCTAACTAAGATGTACAAACAGTATCTACATCTTTATAACGCAGGCCAATGAATTTAGCAAAGAAGAAAAATATTCTTCTACCTACCAGAACTGCACATATAGTGAAGCACTGTTTCTCAATTTTCCTGACTACGAGGGACGTGAACTGTGTATAGTTACAAACACAATTGGGCTTACATTGAAACCCACACCAATTAATTGGAGAGAGGCTGACAGTAAATCATTTCCTCATGACTGTTTGGAAGTTTTCACCAAAGACTCCCAGGGGAAACATTACATCTTTTCCCTTTCCTCCCTTCCTCATCCATCCCATTTCAGCATTACCCTGTTCATTACAGCTCTGTCCAGGCGGTTACTGGAGTCAGCTGGTAAGCCACTATACTTAAGCCACTGCTCTTCCTTCTTGTCCCAACTTAAGAAGCCACCAAGATGTGCCACTGAGAGACTGGAATTCTGCAAATCCCAGATTTTTGTAGAAAGATCGAGAGACGTGGTGGTCACTCGAAAACCACAGGAAGTGACAGCTTTTGTTATCCTGAGGTAGCAGGTTTGGAATAAGCCTGTGGTCATTGTAATCAAAGTGCAAAGTGCTCCCCAAACTGCATAGCATAGTAGATGCTTTCTCTACTTATACAAGCTCTAGATGTTGCCTAGAAAAAGTACACGACTTAAAACCACCTGCACAAGTAGCTTAATTCTGACACGACCTGAGTTCCCAATTTTTCCCAATCTTCATAAGCTCAAAGAACACTTTTTAGGTGTTTTTATTGCTATTGCCAGCTAATTATGGCTTCAAAGGTAAAGATCCATAGACATTTTGATAATGTATCCAAAGTTAATGTAAAACAATGGAGAACGTGCTAATGAATACAGAGGGGTACCACTTGTTTCCAGGATTTTTCTGAAATTGTACCAGTGAGTCAGCAAAATAATGGGTTGCATGTTGTAGAAAAGACACTGGAAACCAAGAAACACCACTAAAGATAGCTCACAAGAACTGACAGTGTTTCTTAGAATAATTATATTATGTACTTATTTTGTATCAGTCACTCATTCTCAGCAATTCTTACCTAAACAGGCTTTAGCAAAATCTAGACCAATGATATGTTGGAAGAAAATGTTATGACTCTGAGAAATGATATATAACATTTTCACGAAGCAGGGCAGAAGGCTCAGATAATTATTCCTTGCCTGTAGTAAAGCTCACTTCACCCTGGATGAAGATAAATCAACTTTTTGCCTCACACAAGTGTTTGGCTTTTTAAAGATGAATAAGATGAATTAAACATTTTTATATTAACTGATTATGTTAATAGAACTCTATTTAGACTGCAACATTAAGCCCCCAAACTCTGCCATAAATAACAGTACTATATAAAGGAAGCACGCTGAAACCGTAAGCCCTTATCTGTTTAATGAGGGCACTGTAAATTCATAGATACTTGGAATGTTGGTATTCCAAATGTTCTGTGCTTTAGTTCCCATGGGTAACACAGCAACAACAACCTCCTACATTTCACAAAAGGTGTTGTGTGGGTTTATTAACATTTAGGAAAGTTGCTAAAGGTGACCTCATGAAGAAATTAATACATTTTGCATACTACATAGGGTATAAATGGGGTGAAGTTAATAATGTCTGCAGCCAGGCATGGAACAATGAAGTTGCAGAAACATTTCATCTTTCATCTGCTCGGGACACAGATAAGGCAGAGGTCCTATAGGAAGAAGATGTGATATAATTACTCAGTTCCTGTTCCTACTGGCTTCTTGCACTTTTGTCCCTTCTCAAGTTCTTCATTCATTCTTTGCCGCTTCCATCCAGGCTACTCCTGGCTCCTATTGTTCACCCAGTCCCATCCTTCCCACCATGCCCTGGCTTCTCAGTAGTCCTCAACCAGACCCAGGCTCTTTGACCACCGAGTTGGTCACCTCTCCATTCAGTTTTCTTTTTAACCCTTCTTTCCCTTATGATTCCAGTTTCCAACTGGCCTTTCATCAAAGTCTACTCCTTACTATGTTTGGTGATGGAGGTGGAGGGGTCTGCAAGACAGCTGAAGATACAACAGGCTCCCGCCTTCGATTCATGCACCTGGAATTGCACTAGGGCTGCTTTCAGCTGCCCTGCCTTGAAAAACAAGACTGCTAAAAAGGACAAGAATACAACGTTAATTGAAGGCAGAATACCTTGACATTTTATCAGCAACACAAGAGTGAAACTTGATCTGCAATTTAAATTTGGCCAACTAAAATAGATTTGCACAGAGAAAGTAAGAAGTCGCCTTTCAGACACAAATATCACATGCCAAGTTCCTGATCTAAAGCACAGAAAGCACCAAAGTTCCATGCTCTAGCATAACTCAGACTGATGGAACTTTTCAAGGACAGAATAGTTTATTTTTGTCTAGCTCCTTTCTCAAAAATGGTTGAAATTATTTGGCCAAAAATAACATGGAGAAAAAAAAAGAAGCCACATTTTAGAAGACAGCTGAATGGCACCTTCACAACCCTCACAAATATTTAGTGTCATTTCCTTCTAAACTATAAATGTTAGTAGCACATCGCAATAGCCGGAAAATCTCAAAGATAAACTTGTTTACAAGTGAGCCTCATCATTTTTGACCATTGCTACCATGATGATTCTGTTCTAATCTGGTACAAAAATGTTGCTTTAACAGACAAGAAAAACCAATACACTGATAAGCTGGACAGTAAGAATGAAATAGTTATTGGCAGTGGAAGAAAAGACTTACTAGTTATTTCCTGCTAACAGATAGTTAAAAAAAAAAGGGTAACATATAACTTATGGGACTTGATAAGCATTCCAGTTTGCTATCCTAAAATGCATTTTCCCTTGCCTACTGAAAAGCTTGGGTAATACAATTGCAGTTAACTGACAATTAGTCTATCCAATGTAAGCCCTAAACACTCAAATAATTTACCAAAATTCTTTGTAAGCATGAAACCAGAAATTAATTTCCCCTCCTACCAAAGGTACTTCCTCAAAACATTTGCCTCTGCTTTAAGGAACGTCATTTTTAAAACTATTTTCATAAGCTGCAGTCAAGTTTACGATGACGATGAACATCCAACCAACCAAGCAATGCCAATGGAAAAAGTCCTTATTAATTTGACGTCCTGAATACTTATGACCACACAAAACTTTTCCATCTGTTGAGTCAAAGATCTGGTGACGTTTTTTACGATAGCAAAAAATTGTAGGACTTCATCATTTTACCATAGCAATTGTAAACTTTCTTAGAAGATAATCAGTAAAAATAGATTATACAGTCTTTTAATTACATCTAGCTCTTTAAAAATAAGGAACTTTTTCTTGACCTGACATTCTAAGAATTTGTCAACAAAAGTTTTTCTGTGTAATAGATTTATGGAGTGAGGTCCAGGTATAATACATACTGTTTCAGATTAATGAAGAATTTATGGGACTCTAAACATCAGAGTTTTAACATCGGGTACTTGCCTTCTTGGATCAGAACCAGAATGTTCAACAGCTTGCAGGAGAAAATCCATATAGTGCTAAATAGGCATAACACATAATTTTATTTGTAACTTTATTTATCAAGAATTTATTTCCAGACTTAGAAAACTGAATAAACTCTGGCCCTTTCCCCATAATGACATTTGTGCATGTGCTGGTGCTCCTACCAATGGCATGATCACAGTGCAGTAAGAAATAGGGACAACAGCTTTCATTTACTTCTCTGCTTACTAACAGCAAAGTAGCCTCAGCAGTAGGGAGCTCAGCATTGCCTAAACACCTCTATAATTTTCTCACTTCTCAAGCAACAGCAATGGCAGCGTAGGCACGGGTGCCAGAATAAATGCGTAAGAATATGTAGCTTTGCAGAGGCTTGAGGCTCAGCTGTGCACAGCAGCCCTGGGGCCTCCGTTCTAAAGATAAAATATTTCCCAAAAGACCGAAGAACAACAGCACATGATTTTGGTCCTTCTATAATAAGTAAGAATAGTACTTAATTTCATGCTTCCCTTTTCAAGTCTGTAAAAGCATGTAAGCCTTCACACATGCAGAACCTTTGCTTCTGGCCTAAGTACAAGCAAATGAAATTTCAAATCAGAGGGTAACTTTTGCTGAATATTTTTACATATATAAAGACAAGTGATTGAAAGAAAATGTCAATTTAATCCCAGACTTTGCCAGTTGGCATCAGACAGAAATTAAGATCATTAATTTTGGAACAGCAACAAATGTTTAGGTTTTGGACAAGTTGGATATCTGTTCATATCACTGTGAAGAACTGATCAACATTTTGCATTATTTAAGAGACAAAGTTACAACACAAAGTGGACAGGAACTAGCACCTATTAGACAGACGGTTTTTCTATCCATTTTACCAAATAAGCAAACATGCCATAAGGAACACTGCAAGAAAATGACTGCTACCAGTGTAACTGAGAGCTGTTCCTCTTTTGTGATAATTTACTCAAGTAACTTGAATGAATTCTAAAATCTGCATAGACAAAATGCATTTTTTTTTTCAAATTATAAATTATTTTCTAATGTCTTTAGATTTTCTTATTTAGTGATTCCTTCCCCTCACAAGTACAGATTTCACCGCACCAAGGGAGAGTCCAAGCATTCCAAAGACGTTATGATTAAATCCATAGCTTTGTGTGAATTGACACAGAACAAGAGGAAAATGCCAACAGAAATAAAAATTAATTTAAAAGTTGACTCACTCTATTTTAACTTTGGAAAAGGTCGATATGAAACAAGGATTCTGTCAGTCAAGAAGGTGAAATGAATAAAGTGATAAGGACTTTTACAGTATAAGACAGATGCCTCTTGGCAGAAAAATATATTAAAGTATTTATGGACAGCTTATTCAAAATACAACAAACATTAAATACTGAAATGTGCCACTATGCATGCCAAATAACTAGACACTTCATCTTAGTGCCATTTTCACTTATTTACAATCTGATGGGCTGCAGACTGTTGTTTCTTTTTTTTTTTTTATTCTTTGATCTAAAAAGTCATAGTAAACATGCAAGTGCCATCTTAAGAATCTTGGGAAATTAACAGTTATTTTTTCTTAATTAAATTTAGGCGATTCTAATTTTCAGCATGCCCCAAAGTTCTTTTTTCTTTTAATGCATAGGGGCCTTACAACTAGCAAATCTTACACATGTAATACATCCTTCAGGCCAAAGAATCTCAAATCATCCAGATTATAAAGACTTTCACCTTATTTCCTTTGTGATGGGAGGAGTACATTTGTGCTTAAAAGGACCACTGTGTAGCTACTATGATGTTCCAACAAACTTTTTTTTTCCCTGCCAGTGTAAAGCAGTACAATTCAGGGAAGTCCAAGAAGAGACATGAGCAAGCTCTGCTGTATACTGTATGCGTCACCCCAAAAAAAACCACATGAGAAACACCTTTCATGGCAGATGAGATACAACCTTCCCAGCTTAGAGAAAAACAGACTCATAGGTGACAGAGAGAAAGATCATGGCAAGCCCTATGAAGAAAGAAAAATTAAGAAATACTACCCTTTATACAGGCTGCAAATATACAGCTCTATACTGAAGTTTTCATAAATTATACCAGATATCTCATTTCCTAGCAGTTTGATCTCTTAAAGGCTGCAGTTTTCCAAAGCACTTTTGTTTCCTGTGAGTGAGATTATCAGTACCCAGAAAACTGTCAATGTTTGGACACCAACATGTAAGATCTGAAGATTGTGGAGTGAAATGAAGGAAATTACTCCATGAGGTAACTGATGCCTGCTCCGTAGAGACAGCTGACAAGCAATTACCACTGATTTCCAAGGCTACGACCAGCACTCTCTCAAAAATTATCTCAAATCCAGGAGGACCAGAGGTATCCAGTCTCCCTAACAGCACGATATCATTAGAGCCACCTTGCACGGGGGACAGTCCATATTTCAAAGGGTGGCCATTGAGTGTGGCCAAGAAGGGATGACAAAAAGAGGTGGCCAGTATAAAATCAAATTCCTGCCACAGCTGCACTCTGCCATACAGGATTTTCATTTTTTCTTTATTATCCACATGAAATAATATTATTAACTATGTTGTTCAGGCAGAGATTGTTGAAAGCTGAGAAATTTAACAGCTAAGAGGTATAGAGGAAAGACAGGGAAAAGAGCCAGATATTAACTACATGCCTGAGAGATTAATGCCCCATGTTCTGAGTGGTTATACAGTGCATCCAATCCAGTACTGGTTAAAAATCTCAGGTTCAGGTGTGTCCAAAAGCCTCTAATTCAAGAGCAGACCCTGCCTGATTTAACCCCAGCAGAGATATCTGATGGTGCTAATAATTCAAGCATGTAAGGCTACTGAGCATGAAATCTTGGGCAGAAATGAGCAGAAATTATATTCCTCTCCTTGTACAAATACATATGCTTCTTGAAGCTATGCAAGCCGAACACTTCTACGTGCTTTGATCATTGTTAACTCAAACAACATTTATGATGGATATTGCATGTAACAACTAAAGCTGAAAGCCCCTCAAGACTATTATTGCCTAATGGATCCCATGTTAGACAAGCAAAGGCAAAAGCTGTTGTCATATTAATTTACTATTGCAATATTTGCACTGTTATATTGCAATATTTTGTTGCATTGCTTTCATGACATATAAAAAGCCCATGAGTACTGGAAAAGACATACATCTGCTGAATGGTCAAGTGATATTTCATTTGTACAGGTCCAAATCTGTGTAGTTTTTCACCTTTACTCAATAGATTTCTCCCTCTCTCTCACACACACACTCTCAAACATATTTAACATCACCTTGAAAGAACTCTGGCCTTTCAAACCTTCTCTGCTGTTCTCGATGGCATGGTGTGACATGACCTCTCTTAGTTGTGTTACATCTTGTCTATAAATTTTAAACCACAAAATAATATTTCCAGCATTAGGAAGCCCCCCCAAACACACGGAACTAAAGGAGGAACAAAGCAAAACATGTAGAAGTGATGAGCTAGACTCGAACCATATTGTTTTGCAAGGTCTGCAGCTGTGGGCAATGGGATGGTTACAGCACTCCATTCTGGTGTTTGTGCCTTTTCTCCCCCCTGTCTGGACATATCAGGGTTCACTTTGAAGCAGGCCAGCACCCAACCTACATAAGTAATTTTATTCTAGTGAAGTCAGCAGCACCCATCAAACAGCCAGTGTTCTGACATCACCATGTACGATTCACACAAGCTATTTTGCTTACCCCCAACCTAAGGTTATGGTGCTCAAAAGCCACCATCTCATCTAGGGACTGATGTGGATAGAGGGCTTCTTCCTTCTCACAAGAACAAATAATAACTGGAGGCTCCACCAGTTTGATTAAAATAATACAACTTTATAATCCCACCACTAAATGAGGTTATAACTGACTAACAATGTTATTTTTTTGCCCTTAATCTGGTTAAAGTTGCACAATAATCTTGGAAGGAATGTTGTATGCATGTAGACGTTGTGGGAAATTAATGCATACCATGAAATGCGGGCATTACAAAATGTAACAGGTAAGAAAATAAAAAAATGTTTGCATCACTAAGTCTAGCCCTGTGAATTTTGTAACACGGCTCCATCTACGAGTAATTTTTATCTGCAGCTAAATATCTATAGTTGGGGCTTTAGGTACTGCTTCAGCCTCCTGCGGTAGTTATTTATGTCTCTGCTCTCCACAGCTCTTATTGCTAGAAAAAAGTTCTAACATCTAACCTAAACTTTCCTTTTCTTTGCTTCAGGCTATTATTCCATGCTTCACCATCTTTTGAGAACAAATAATTCCCTTCCTTCATTTATATTGTTACCTTGAAGTTATTTATAGCTTGTGCCCATGTCCCTCGAGCTCTCTCTGTTATAGACTATAAATATAGCTCCCTTAATCCCTCTTCATATGTTTTATCCTCTAGTATTTATATCAGATTTGTAATCTTTTTATTTTCTTTTCATTTTAAACTCTTTGGACCACAACTACAGACACTATTGCTAATGAGTGGTGAAGCAAAAATACTTTGTTCATTTTAAATATGATCTGCTTATACTGCTATAATTGTGAACACACTAGTCAAGGCCAAAATGAATAAACTACTGTAATTGCCTTAATCTCCTGATATTTTTAAAACAAGTTGTTTTGAATTTATAATTTCTAATGTTTTGTCTGAGTTTACAGATTAATCTCACAAAAGATTTAGCAAAAAACTATTTTAGCCAACAAGTCATGTTTGTAATTTTAAAAGAAGAAAGGGATATTTTTTCCGCATATGTTCTCTCAGAAACTGTATCCTCTGTTAACAGACGCAACGGAGACAATTTTTTTAAAATTTGACTTGTTTTAATCTCACAGACATTTACGGAACAAATCAAGTTTGATGCAAACTGACTTTGTAGGATGCAGTTATGAGCTTTGAGTTATAATTGCATGCATATTTCAAGACACAAAAGCATAACAAATTCTTTCAAAGTGTTAAAAAAATGGTAACTTTTTAAAAAAGGATCTGGGTTTCAGTAGGGCTGTGATACTTGGTACCTGTTAAGGATCTGGCCCACAGACTTATCTGGAGTTGCAAAATGTCCTTCGCAAGGTGTCTCACTGGAGTTGTGTCCTGCTCTGGCCTTTATGTGAAGTTACAAGAACTCTACTGCTGATAAGAAACAGTTTGGAAGATAAAAAGCACAGGGGAAATAAATATTCTTTCTGAATTTAAGAAAAGGTTGATAGTGCAGTGAGGCAACAGTAATTGCTATTTTAATAGAGGTCTGGAAAGAAGAATAATGGAAAAAAGATCGATTGGGTTAAAACCACAGATGAAACAAATCTCTTCAGGATACTTCATGGAAGGCTCTGATGAATGCCAGAAGTCCTCATAAAGATTTGTGATTGGGAAACAAAATAGAAGAGTTCATTCATTTTTTGTACGTGCACAGTAATTTCTACTGGGGGGAATGAGTGGAATATACCTTACCGTGCTTCATTAACCTTAATATAACCTTAAAAACAGATGGCTGTCATTGCAGACAGCTCAGTGACAAGATGTGGTCAATGTACAGCGAGATTCGAAAAGGAAAACAGGAAGTACAGAAAGCAGGATGAAAGGAAGTCTTCGTATTCATCAACAGGGCTTTGTCATCAGCAATACTCCAGTTCGGTTATCCTATCTCAAAGGCAGCCATGTCAGAAACAGGAAAAGACTAATTGGATTTAAGATGATTAAGAGCTTGGAAAGACTTCCATAAGTAGAAGAGTCTGATTTTCATTTGCACTACTACGCTTTTTTTGCATGGAACACATACTATTTATATCCACCTAAGCATCCATCCATCTATATTGTAAGAGGAAAACCATATAATAAATGAGAATTATTTGCATAACTACAGGACTTCTGGGGAGTGCAAGTAAGGGTTATATAACAACAAAGTAGATTTAGTGCAGAAATGTAAGATTAATCTATACAGCCTTTCTCTTTTGCAGAAAGCAACTACTGTCTTCTGGGCAGACTTTATAATTGCATTCCCAATCATGAAGTTCAAACATCTGAACATACTATCTAAGGAGCAAGCTGAGTTTTCTTCACTCTACTGAGGGTTTGGACAATTAGTCAAATACCAAGCCTTAACAGCTGGACACAACAGATTTCCTATACAAATGTTACTAACTAATGCTGCTGGTTTTCCAGTCTGTCCCACTAGGGACACAATCTGTGGCTGTCCCCAGCTCAGACGTCCAGACTTTCACAGCAAAGAAACAGCAACGAAAATCTCTCTCCTTTCAGATCTGGCATCTTCTACTTGAGGTGTTGCTGTGGAGAGCACAATCATTTTGAAAGGTTCTGATCCAAAAAACATCTGCATTTCATGTCAGCACAGCCCAGCGCCAGACACTAGAGTCACACTGTGCCTTCAGCTTGAAACTGTACTCAGTAAAACATGAACAGCAACAACCGCGACAACGACATGGTCCTTTTGACCTGCATTTGCCAGCAAATCAGCATCAGTTACAGTTATTTTATGGTTTTTAGGTGAGTATTTGATTCCAATACGTAAGCAGCAACCAGGGAACAGCATCCCACGAAGGAAAATTTTCCTCCCGTAACTTGAATTGTACTGATTTCCAGGTTGCTTAGGAGGGATAAGGGCATACCGGAACACTCTTAGGTTATAAAAATAAAGGAGGATTATAGTGGGAGAATGCCTAGCAAAAAATTTTCTCCATAAAAAAAGATTAAAAAAAGAATGAAGCAGAAGCTGAAGGCAAGAACCATGAAGACTTTCCTGGAGCAGACTCTTCTCGTGGCACCGCACCAGGACTGGTTCAGAGGTGCAGATGGCTACCACTTCCAGCATGTTCAATTTTGGTGCAGGTTGCTGAAGCCAGCACAGAGACAATTTTCTACTTAACACAAAACAAGGTACACTTGTAGGGTATTTTCCTTTCCTACTAACAGATGAAACGTACCCTACAGATGATAAAAGGTAATTACTGACAGCTTCACAGGGACAGTATTAGCATAAATTCTGCTTAACAGTAAAGTGCTATGTAGTTAACTGGAGTCTAACAAGGTGCTAATTGGGTGTGAAATTTTAGGCTCTGTCCTTTAAATGTTGAGAGGAGCAAGGAGTGTATTCTCGGATGGGAAAGATTTCCCAGGCAGCAGTTTGACATGTATTTGGGGCCACCATATGCCACAGCTGAAGTTGAGATAAATGGTTGTGCCTCCCTTCCTGGCGCATGTCCCCTCCGACCCTGAGGATGATGCCCTCCTTCCCCAAGGCACCCACCTGCAGTGGCACAGGGAACCGGGCAGGGAGCACATTTTAACCGGGGTCAGCTATTCACTCCATCAGTCACAATGGGCAGGTGAATGCCTGTGTCAGTACAAAGGATGTGACTCTTCAGCAGAGGAATTAGAGCCCGGGACCAGGGAGAGCATGGGACCGCTCCTCTTCCTTCCCAGCAACGCCGGCTGCTACCTCTGCAGACCTCCCTCACGCCTAAGTACCGAGGCCTTACACCTGTATAACCCCATACATAGTATTCACAGATTACAAAAATAAAAAAATTAATAAAATTTCTACACTCACTCACTCACTCACTCACTGTCTTTCTGAATCTGCAGAAAAACGCTAAAGCCTACTTGGTTGTTAAATGTTTTATAATCTGCCCTGCACCTGGAGCTCCTAGTCACTACCAGAACAGACCTAGCGATAGTATTCCCTAGGGGGAATAACAAAAACAAGTCCTTAAGAATGATTTCTTGAGGTCTTTGGGAATAAAAGCATGCTGCTGAAGACCTCTGGATATCTGCCGATGGAGAACGGTGGACAGACGGGGAGGTTTATGGGATGCGCATCCACCTCCTGTGGGCTGCTTGTCCTGCAGGAGGAGGAAAAGCACTCATTCCAGCTTACCCGAACTAACTTTTGAAACCCAGAGTTCCTGAAATTTTTGACAGGTTTTCATGACCATACCAAAATGTCCCCATTGAGAGAAGACAAAGATTGTTGATAAGTCTATGTATATACATCTTCTGTAATTGTATGTGCACACCAGTGACAAGTATATATGCATGACCAGTGACCAGAGAGAGGCCTTCACTCTTAAACGAGGTTTGAGAATTTTAGCCCAAGGGTAATTTTTTCTAAATATTCCCATTTCTAACCATTTATTTTCTAAACAAAATAGCTGCGTATAATCAACCACAGCATCACCGTTATTTAATTCAGCTGCATTAGCATTCCTTATTTATTTCTTTGCTTATAGCCCCTTGATGTTGTCATTTGTAATTTCCCTTCTTTCCCCAGTAAGTTCTCCAGCTGCCTCATTATCATGTTTTGGAGGGTGTGGAGTTTGGGATAGTAAAATGCAGCATAAACACACCCAGCGTCCTACACCTTGCTCTCACCCTCTCCCAAACAAATTATTCATCCTCAGGCAAAAAAAACCAAACCACACAACAGAAAAATACTCTGTACAATGGTGAGGGAAATCCCCAGATAACTAGCTAACTGTGTGATTACAAGAGTAGCACAGGCCTGGAGTTGTTTTTAACAATTATTGTTGATTCTGAAATATTCCTACTTCCACATGTACTCTTCATTATGACTTTGGAGAGTTTTTTGACAGAAACTTCCCTCATCTCAGTTGCAGTTGATTGTTTTCATAACTGTTTTCACGAACATTTTTCCTCTGTTCACAGACAGTTAGAACTGCGCTTCAAACTCCTCTGGTTTCCACTTCCCACATAGTTTTTTTGCATCTTCAGTGCCTTGCCCACCCTCCCTCACAACAGCACTTTAACAGAAGAAGTGCTTGTATGGCTCATCTCTGCACTACTACTCCATTTATAAAATTCTCTCACATTTTTCCTCAAACCTCTTCCCCTCCTGCCAGTCCTTCCCTCATATTCCTTGAAGAAGGCTGGGTAAGACTTTATTTCCTATGGAATTCCTTCTATGATAACTATTGCCAATTCTTAGAAGAAACGATAGAGTGAAACTTTCTTCTTCTGAAACAGATCCTGTAGGAAAAACAGTGGCAGCAAATAAAAGGATGCCAACTTTCTGACGTGTGCGTGGGAATGAGTGGATCTGTCTTTGGAGCCTGGAAGAGTTTTGAGCATATGCACGACACAGGCTGGTGAGCACCTACCGGACTCCTGAGGTAAAGTGCTCTCCTGAACTTAGGTCACACTAGATTTCAGCAGCTGCTGTGCAAGGATTTTTATGATCAGCATTTTGAAGCATCTAATTAATTTCTATAAAGTCCTTTAACAATATGTATCTACATGTAAAAGCAGATATGTTGATATAAAGACTCATACTGATGACTTTCCTTTTGCTATTTCTTACACCATACTGTGCCCCATACTAATGCCATCACTATTCATGTCAGCATGAAATCTCAAAAAATCTAGGTATTTTATTTTATGTTTCTTGGTAATATTGTAATATATGTATTCTTTTATGCATTTTAAAACTTCAAGGTCAGATTCAAATTAGAATATGAAAAACTTGAACAGTCCAGGAGTCACAAGACTTAGGAAAAATACATGTTTTTTAATAGGGATGTTGATCTAGAGATCAAACAAGTAGATGAAGTAGAATGAACTAAGAATTTACTGTCTCTGCAAGAAAGAGTTGTGAACAGGTAAATAAATGGCCACATTAGCATGTGTTTACATTTTACTAAATGTAAACAGGAGTAGCAGACACCAAAGAGAGTCTGTATGTAAGATTATGTACTAAGAGTCTGTTTTCTCTACTCCCTCTCATACTGTTACTGAGCAACACCAACAAGGTGGTGGCCTTGAGCATCAAGAAAGAAAAAGGTAACTTGGATTAAGAACAGAACAATTGGGGGAAATTATTAAATTAACATTAAGCTTCCTCATTATTCCATTCCAGACTTCACTGAAATTGAATAGCTGCAGTTCCTCCCTGTGGCATGAATACCTTCAACCACAGGGATCATGAAAGAGAACAATAGTCTTTGATTGTAAAAACATGATTTATATATTTGGCATTTTCAAAGAATTCATTCCTATCCTTCTCTTGTCTCCCTTTGATGATACTCAGTTTCATTACTAGAAGGAACGTGTTATCATTAGAATAAAGCATCCTGCATTTCAAGCACATTCATCCACAAAGGGCTTGAATTCTTGGAGCTTTGTCGTGTTTGTACACTTCACAAGCTGGAAGGAGTTTACAACCAGGAGACACAAAACAAATAAAACTGATGTGCTGGCTATGCCCAGATTATAGTAAATGCCAAAGTACCTTTACAGTCATGCACAGAGCTGCCAGCCTGACAAAAAGAAACCATCTGCTTATCATAGAATGGGAGTTAAACCAGCACCCTATCACTCAACCATGCAAAGGCTTCCGCCCATTTTGCAAGCCTTTTTACATCGGTAACATTTTAAAGTACAACAAATCAGGTGCCCCCTGATTAACACACAGAATGTGCACAAGGATAGAAACACGCCATTTTTTTAGAGGAAAATAGTAAAAAAAGAAAAGACGGAGTTCATCAGATAAGTAAAATCCATTAATATTTCACTATTTTATAAATGGCCATCTTCCTGAGCAACAACTCCAGTCAGAGGCTGCACCGACACCCAGCTGAAGATCTGCCACTTGACTATTTTTGTTGCTTTTAACTAAACCATCACTAAAAGCTTGCTCCTAGTTGAACACATGCGAACCCAAAGATCCTGATGAACTTCCTTAGGGGAGAACGTGCCTTACTGTGTTCCTGAATGATAGTCCTCCTTTAGGATTGCAAGTTTTCCTAGCGAGCAGAAATGTTTGTGAAGCAGCCATAAAGAATGGTCTGCTAAAAATGTGTCACTTTGCTGAAGCTTCCTGTTATGCCTGAGAAAAGCACCGAGAGGGCTAATTGAACAGCAGACATCACTTTTATGTAACAAAACGAGACGGGTCCATTTTGGAGAAGCTGTGTGCATATGTGACATGTTCACACTGAACATGGAGGTTGACAGTGCCAGCCCCTAAAAATAACACCTGGATATCCTTGTTCTCATCAGCGACCACAGCCCTGCCTTCTCCGTCTCTCGGTGCATCGATCCGGCAGCCCCCTGCCTCCTCCAGAGGAGATGGGAGCGGTGGTACCCTGAGGTACCTCATTTTAGTCAAAGTGGGGGAGATAAAGAGGATGTTTGCCTCTGCTGCAAGCACATGGTTTAAACAATATCCCTGCCCCTCAGCAGGCAGTTATCATGTTGTTTTGGCAGCAGGAAGGAATCTGTGGTTTTTCTTCAGTGTTGCTCTTCTTTATTTAAACTACCAGAAATAAAGCAAAAATGACAGAATGCTCTGTCTATAAATAATCATTCCGGTGTACAGTTATATTAGGAGGTAACTCAGATGGCATGATAACGCCTAACAGGCTAATCTTAGACCTGTAATGCCATAAGATGAAAATAACTAGGCTAAGAATAACTGACCCAGAGGAGTCAGCCTGTTAAAGGCATCCACAGTGCAGGACATTTCAGATTTTCATGTGTTTGACAATAATACCTGTCCATTAGTTTCTCTACTATATTCTCTACCATATACAAACCCCACCCACACGAGTAGCTGAGAAAGTTTAACATGCAACGACACCTGAAACCTTCCCCATCATCTATGCCAAAACCTGAAATTAATGCGTTTATACAGATATGTTTGCAGGCCATGTATCTATTCTGCTTTCTCTGCAAAGACTGTGTACAAGCAAGGGGCTGGGCAGTCGATACAGAAACAGATGTCTGGTTAAAGCTCTGGTAGTAGGAAAAGTTAAAAGTGTTCCTCATATCCAGCACAAACCTTAATGAACTAAATGGATTCTCTACACAGTTTTACAGGTGGGAAGACTCTGGATGAAACCACATGCATTTCAGTGTGGTGCCAGCCAACAGGTGTTATAAAGCTGAACAGCTAAAATAATAAACAGATGAAGTAAAAAAGGCTCTTTTACAATGAAGTTATTTAGCTCAATGCACCAAAGACAGGGGAGCTAGTGTCCTAGTGCCAATACTAGTGAACCTCACAGTGTTTAATGGTATCAGGAAAGACACTCAAAGAGGTTTTGAAATTATGCTCTGCATTCTTTTTTATTTACTTTCCAGGTTTTGTAGCTTGCTATTCTTGTCAATCTTGTACTTCAAAATTCTTATTCCAGGCTTTTGCCAAACCCTATAAATATATCTTCTAATACAAAGTCAGACAGTCAGGTAATCACATGGCTCCAGAAGCTGGGACTTAAATAAAAAAAAGAAAGAAAAAGCAACGTTACAGCAGTAGAGGAGACATGAAGTTGGAAACATTGGTCTGTACTCAATGTCTTCTCAGTAACAAAAAAGAGAAAAAACAGCTTCATTCCATTTTACCCCATTTTTGTTCATCTGCATTTATAACCCATGTCTTGTCCAGCATACATTACCGGACAGAGCCTCCCCTCAAAATCAGTGAGATTTTAACTAGGTAAGACCTGCAGGTCTGTGTCGCTCATCTCTTCTCATTTATTAACTGTTAAGGCTAAGGCCTTACTCTTCAGTAACAATTAATTCAAATACTTCATCTGCTACTATGAAGCACTAGATCTTTTTTTCTTCCTAGCCTTTAGGGCAGGCATTGAAAAAGCCTCACTGGCTGGTATCCAGAACTTCCCTGAACTGAATTTTCACACTCTGCTTTTTTTTATTACTCTGAAGAGAATCACAAAGTAAAAGCTCAGCATATCTATTCTTGTTTTCTCTGAAGAGTTGTTGCTTGAGATAGAGATAAAAAATGTTGCATATGTGGTACGAAGTTAACGTTACCTGATTCAGATATGCAAGTATGTCAAGCTTTTCATGAATATCTGAGCAAACCTTTAAATGAATTTGCTTTCTGCAGTCTCTCCACAGCAACAGTTGGGCAGGAGAAAGTTTTGTTTGGCCAGAAGAAACTGGGAAAGCAAATACCACAGAACTTTCCCTGAAGGTAATATAAATGCAGGTGTACAAACGTGTACAAGTGGTTATGCGGCCACACGATAGATACAAAATATGAGATGAATTTTTTACATGGGGGTTTACTGCGGGAAGATCGCTCATGAGGACCTGTCAACCCACGTACAACGTGATGCATGTAGTGTTGATTCTGTCATGTATATTCAAGTGCCACAGCTTGAATTTCCTGACTGGTGCAGAGAACAAAGAACTGTGACTACATTCACTTACTACATTTGTGGAATCGCAGGTGCTTTGCAAGCCTGTTGGTAGATGAAGTCAATCAAATTAATCACCCTGAATTATTATATTCCCCTTAGAATAGTTTTGCTTTATATACTCCCGAGCCTGACAGGTATCACTTTCCATATTTTACGGAAGTGTTAGCTGACGTAAGCAGGATTGCGTAACTTGCTCAAGTCACCTGTCAACTCAGTGACGAGCCAAGGTTTTAAGCTCAAGATCTCCTTGAACTCCTGATTTTTCAGCACAACAGCTTCGAGCAGGAAGCAGTGATGCCTTATCCAATAAAAGCCAAGGTGCGATTTAGGCAGGCCAGTGCAAGGACGTATGTCAAAGTATGGCCATGAAGCAAATGTAGCAATGTTACCATTTGGAAAAACAGCACAGTATATTAAATCACCAGAAGTTAATGAACTCGGTATTACTTCTTCTTCTACCACCTAAAGGTACCATGGCTGGATAGGTTCTTCTCCTTTACACAACTAACATCTGTATGAGTAATGTAACCCTGCGTTAGTTATTTATTGACTATATTTTAATGTGTGTTCTTCCTACGGACTGTGCTGCACCAAATGCTTTTTTTAAAGGACATATAGTTTATTACTCATGTTCTGCTAAGGTAAGAGTCCAGCTGAATGCTAGGGTCCACTGTAGCATTGCACGTACATGGAAGTTGAGACTTTTGGGGTAAAATAAAGCAACAGTGCAGTTAAATAGTACTTCCATTTAAATAAGAGTCTTTAGACTCCAGATCTCTTTTGTAAACTAAAATAATTATAGTATCAAATAAGAAGGCATCAGCATCGTTTTCTTAGATAAAGATGCACAGCACTTACTGCTGCATTTTAGAGCAACAGCACCAGATGGGAGAATCTAGTTCAGTCTTCTCAAGATAGCTGAAACTGCTCTCTGCAGTAAGGTGTAGGTGTCTGCAAACTACACAGCTTCTTGAGTCAGTGCCGATCTAGACTGCTCCATTCATAATTAGACTTTTGATTGGTACCTATCCAGATCATCTCATTCATAGTATGATTTACAAGCAGGGATGGAGACCGACAGGCAAAGCAGTAATTGAGGGAATACCAGAAGAACTGCTTCACATGACAGAAGTATATCCTATGGCTGCTATTGTCAGAAATTCCTTAGACAGTTTGCTTTGCAAATATGTATCCGTTGGCCATTGAATCTGTCCTCTTTGGGTATGGGTCCAGCCCAGTTTAAAATCAGATTTGCATAATAAATGCCCGTTGCACCTGGAAAATAGCAAACCTAAAAATCCATTGAGCGTTTGTGCTTGTTTCAAAGACTTCAAGAATATCAAGGGTGCAGACTGTAAATGTTCAGGGATCTGCTCTTTTCTTTAATATGTGCAATTTTTTAACATGAGCAAAAGTCACATACATGTAAGTGGAGGTAACTTTAAAGTAAGGACCTTGTGATAAGCAAAATTCAAATGACTGACTCTAGCTACTCCAAACACTAGAGCACATCATCATAACCTGGCTATGTCTTTCTCCCCTGTATGCAGCATAAAGGGAGACAATACCTGAAAAGTTACCAGGCCTGATCCGGCAAGACCCTGAATTCGAGGGAACTGAAGGTAATCAACAGCAGCACCAGGCTTTGTGGTTTCATGTGACATGAATTAAACTGCAGACTATGTACAATGTCAACTACTTTCAGTCTAGCTGTGTATTTTAAAGACCAACAGAAACACTGATTAATGTTTTTTGTTCTACAGAATATATACTTAAACATCTTTTACCTGGATAATGTTCTCGACTACAGGTTTGGGTTTGTTTAAAGTCTGAAAACCTACTCTATTCTACTTGGTACTACAGGGGAAATGGTATATGTTATTTGGCCTAATGTAATATCAGGTAAAAATCAACTGTTATGTGATATTCTTGTCTCCAGTGAAGAAAAGCAGAGCGATAACCTTACAGAAAATTATCTCCCTTTCTTGTGTTTGAAATGAGAAAATTCCTATTGCTCAAGTGGCATTAGTTGGCAGTTACAAGATAACATAGTAAGCTAAAAAAATAGATTTTCCCTTGTGTACAGCTAACTTCAACTGACATAGTATTAGAAAAAACAACAAGGTTGGGGGGGGAGAAGTGAATCTTATCTCTGACCAATACAAAAGCACTGGACACCTGCTTAGCTGTTCAGAAAAACCAAAGAAAAGCACTAATTCTTGAACAAGAGGTCGACACTGTGGACGGTTTTGCAGAACTGTGATACTTTCAGAGAAACTTCTGCTTTTATCCACTGTCTTTGAGAGAACTTTGTTGTTCATATTCATAAACAAGTGTTTCACCTGATTTCTGTCATTGACAAAGGAACTGTGATGGGTGATCAAAATCTTTTCTAAGAAATTAGAGAAATAATAAATTCTTTGGGACACCCAAAAAGGAACAAAACAATCCAGTATCTTTATAAAGGAATACAAAAATTGCCAATCTTCAACATTACCAGTTGGACGTCTCCATTCCCCTTAGGAATTCTCATTATTTTAACCTGCACATAATAACTTTTCAATCTCTCATTCCTTCCTTCAGTCTATAATCATTATGAGGTAGCCTTGGTGTTCTATATTGAAAAACAATAATCATGAGGTTAAGACTTATCTATGTCTTTTCTAACAGGAAAGATATTATCATTTGACGCAATCTCTCAAAATTTTTTTATATATCTGAAACTAAAAATCTGCTCTAAAATTGTATGTAAGAAACACAATTAAAACTTTAAGTTCTCTTTCTATAAAGCAAGAAAATAAACAAGTTTTTTAAACAAACAAACAAGGGCTCAACAGGTATACCAAAACAGGCAGTATGTGAAGAGAGTTGTGGTCTACATACATAATTAATTTTAAAAACTGAGAAGTACTTCCAAGTTTTGTGAAAGAGAAAAAGAAAAAGAAAAAGAAAAAGAAAAAGAAAAAGAAAAAGAAAAAGAAAAAGAAAAAGAAAAAGAAAAAGAAAAAGAAAAAGAAAAAGAAAAAGAAAAAGAAAAAGAAAAAGAAAGGTAAACTAAGACTGAAGTACATGTTAACAGTTCACCCTGCATTCTACATGTAGGTCCTCTATAAAGCCTACTTTATGAAAAACAAAGTCAGAAATCTTGGAATAAAAAGATAGCAAACATGTAATTCTGCCCCAAAAGACAGATTTTCAGCCCAATAAAAACAGAATTGGAATTCACAGAGCTTAAGAGAGAATGGGCAAGACTAACCTGAAATTTTGACTTTTTTAGCTTGTCTAAATTGACAGTTTATCTGAATGGCAACAGTTCTTCCAACTTAATTCATCCTCAGTACATCATTTGCAGTTCTCAAACACAGCTAGCAAAGAAACTAGAAATACAAGGGTAGCTCCAAATACATAAGGAAACATCTCCTGTTCTTTCAGAGCAACATTGAAATATCTTAATTAAAAAACACACTCAATTTACATCTCAGTGAGTCATTACATATGACTATCATTGCCAGGTTCAGATATTTTTAAGGCAACAAAATAAGCCATACATGCTAAAGACATTTTAAAGTAACACTGCAATGAAAAGAGAAAGGGATTACTGTTAGACTGCCTTTGTATGCAAAGTGGAGAAAAGAAAACTCACAGAAAGACCAGATCCTGTTTACAATAGACATATGACCAGAATTGCCTATGAGGGGCTCTAACTGCAGCCTCCTGACAAGGTCTGCCTGAGGAAGCCTCTCTCTGCGAATAAGCCACGAGCCCCATTTTGCAACCACGCAACAAAACAAACAAGGAATCCCAAACTAGATTTCGGTTGGGAGCATTTTGCTCTGGCTGAAAAGCAGCAGACCGAAGGAGGCAAACTCCCTGCAAAAGCAGCAGCTGCTATCTAACACGCTATCCTAGAGATAATTATTTAACAACAACTTACATAAAGCCCACAAAAATAAAGTCACTTCTTCAAAGGAGGAGTATTTTCTTGTGGTGCTTGGCTGTATTTTCCCAGCCAGCCGCTGAAGTCGGAGGTAGGGAGCTGTCTCTTACCTGAGCTGATCATACTGTGCATTCTTTGCTGAGCCAAGAGCTGTTCGCGTCCAGAAACCCCATCTGAGGAAAAACACGATTCACTCTCGTAAATTGTCTGCAGCATATTCCAACCAGTCTGCACTTCAGCTACACGAGAGATTCATCACTGCACTTGCACAGGGGCGTCGGGCACGACCCTCTGCGGTCCTACCTCCTCCAGCGAGGGTTGTCAGAGAATACTCTTCAGCAATTAGCAACGTTTAAGCATTTGCACAAGTATCTGTTGGGAGAGGGGGGGGAAAAAAACCACCCCGAATCCCCTCTCANCACCCCGAATCCCCTCTCAGCAAGCCCCCGCCTGCTGGAAGGGAGCCCTCAGCGTGCAGGGGGCTGCGTGCCGCCAAGTTGGAGCAGTCGCCTTCGGGCAGCCAACGGCAGGTGGAAGAAGAAATGAAGAAATATCTCTCCACGCTTCGGGGCTCTCTGGCTGTTGGGGG
>VXBO01000960.1:0-35610 GCA_013400135.1 Rhinoptilus africanus
ATTCTATGATTCTATGAAGTGCAAATTGTTGACAACTTGGTATTAAGAAAGGCTAAAGATGAATCATAACTTTAAACAGATCTTAGAGCTACCCACAAGCTACAGCAAAGACAGCAACAGACTGGTATATAAGAGCTGGAAAAGACCTTTATGGGCATGGAGGTCATCTTTCTGCCAGTGCAAAATTATTCGCTACATTGCAAAGGCTAAAGAGGTAAAATTTCAAGGGGAGATAATGGTTTACCTAGACCATGTGACCACAATAGAAGTACTACATTCATTTGTTAGGTTTCTGTCTGGGCTAATTGTATGTGTCAGTGCAGTGATCTGGTTTTGTTTGAGGCAAGTTCTAATGAGGCTATCATCAATGGAGCTCCATAGACATGATAAGGCAAGGGATGTTATTGCTTGGAAGTGGAACGTTTTGAGAACTACTTTTTTCAAGTAAACAAAAGAAAGAGGTGTGTAGCTCTGTTTTCATGTTCCTGTCACCTTCCTAATATGCTGAATGGTGTAAGCATCTAAAGGCCATGACTTTGACGTGACCCTGCCATGCTTATTGTTCAGAATTGCAAAGGATTTCAGTTATCCTGGTTTCCTTGGTAAATAAGCAGAAACTGTCAGCCTTGGAAATTCTTGGCTATTAGAATCCATAATACAAACACTGAGCCCTGGAAACAGGCCTTATCCCGAGGATGCTCAAAATGTTTATTTGTGATATTTTTGACAAACATGCAATAGTTTCTGGTGACATTTCCGGACAAATCCAGAAGCTGTTGGGCTGGTAACTAGAAATAATAGTCTTACTTTTTAAATTGTCTGAGTCACAAGTTAAATCCAGCCATTTTAATGGTATTTTAATCCAAAAATCTCTACGATAATGTCCTGGGGAAAAAAGAACAAGAGTTAGGGCAAGAAGATGAGTCTTTCTTGGAAAGCAGGGATTCATAGAAGAGCTTAGACACCTCAACATAATTACTTTGAATATTTCTATGGCAAAACAACCTAATAATGCATTTTCATTTATGTAAAGGGGAAAGATGAAGAAGAACTGAGAAGGTCAGAAGTCATCTCATCAAACCCAAGTCATCCAGAAGTCAGGGATCAAGCCTAAGATAGTCAGCTTAGTTCATAATAAATGGAGACAGGTAGTCACTTCTAGAGGGGCAAACAGAGCATGGAAAAATTGTATATACTGACCAAATAAGGAACCTGAACAATCATTGTACACAAGGGTGTTAAAGCCATCTGATTCTACCAAAAGGTTCTGAAGTATATACAGTCTTTATATGCAGTTTTGATAAGATCAAAATATAAAAGTACCATGAGCTGATTTTTCATACTTCACAGAGAATATGGAAATACAGCTTCAAAAAGTGACAGAAGGTGTAAAGCAGCCCCCATGTGACAGAGGAAGCATGGTGAGTAATTTAGCTTACCAAACAAGAAGGTATATTTGTTAAGGTATGTGTCAATATATGAGGAATATAATTGAAAATTGGTAGATGTTGAACTCCTAGACTCACTGACTGGGATTTAGCAGCTTCCATCACCGGAAGTAAAAATTTTTTTAAAAACTTAATATTGATAATTCTTAGTTTTGAGGCACGTCTCTCAGGCAAGCATGGAATAGTTTGCTAGGACAGACAGTAAGACTTACCAACTCAAGTGCTAAAAGGAGAATAATTAATTTAAAGATACTCTTTAGTCAGATCTGGGACAAATCCTGTGATCTGTGTCAAACCAGACAACAAACATGTTCCTTCTAACAATATTGTCTGTGGGGTGGGTCCCGCATATTTGTGTTCTTTTATAGGACCTGGAAGCAACTGTATTCCCTTAGCAATCTCATACCCCTTCCACAGTCTTTTTTCAGAACTTCAGACAGAAACTTCCAAAGGGAAGATTATTTTTTTCTTGAGAGTGTACAGTTACGTCAGTATTTTCTCCTTTGTTTCATTCTACTATCTTCAAAGCGGGTAGTCACAGAGGCAGGACTACTGTACTTTGAAAACTTGTGCAGCTGGAGATATAACATATTTAACATCATTGGGTCAAATGCTCAGATGAAGATGCAGATTGTGATCCAGAAAATGAATTACCCTGGGTCAGACTGGAAGTGAGGTTGCTGTTGTTTCTACTTCTGCATCCAGGGATTCGTTCATTAAGCTCACCTGTTCTCCATTACCATCCCTGTCCTGTGATGCAGTTGCCAATCATGCAGACTTCCTGCAGACATCCAAGTCCTTTTCCAAGTGTTATGTGAGATGCATCAGATGGTCTTACGTGAGACGCATCAGAATCACTGGTTTTGGAGTTGCCAGAGGAGGCAGGTCTATCACTGTATGTTAGATTTCTAATCCAGCATAAACGTAGAAAGAGAAAATATGACAGAGGCCACATCCTAAAAGGATTTTATAGTCTATCAAAAGTACATGGTACTGCAGCTTCACTCTCAGGTGAAATATAATACTCTTGATAGAGCTCAAGCTGGATCACCTGACTGTTCTTCCTATCCTTAAATTATGATTAAAAATTCTAGGCAGAAAAGCTTTGTTCTCAGAGCTTCCAGAAACAATTTCTGGAATAGAATTTTGATTATTCTGGAGCCTTGCAGATCTATTCAGAGGGATTATGGAATGACAGATACAGAAGATGTTAGGTTGCAATCCTTTAAAATTTTTAGCCATTTTCATAAATTTTAAGGGTAAATATATCAACAGGTTGGGCAGGGAATAAGCACAGCTGACCTTGTCTCTTTGACACATTAGGGAATACAGAGCAAGAAATTCAAAATGAAAGCCAGAACCATTTAGACCAAGATTCATTCTTTTCGGATCAATATGTAACTCCATTTTAAATGCCTTGCTCTCAGTAGAATGCATTTTACAATGTATTACCTCAATAAATACCATTGGTGGTACGAGTATGCAGCTTTTGGGGATTTGTTCTCTTATCTGCAAAAACCTGATTTTTGATTCATGTATTGAATATTTCTATTGATTCCACTAGTTATATTACACATTTCACATTAGAATGAGAGGTGAAAATACTGCCTCCACTCTAGACCATGGGAGAAATAACCAAGCATTGTCACTTATTTGGTGAAAAAATTTCATGAATGAAAAATGTAGTAATGAAATATTTCAAAGGTGGAAGATAATTAATGAGAGATATTAAATGTCTTGTCAGAATGATGACATACTGTCGTTTACTACCATCACCCCAAATAGTGGTCTCAACCACTGCAAACCACTAACCATTTAAAAAGAAATGCAGAAAAGAGAGCAAGAAACAAAATGAAAAGGATCTGAATCAGTTTGTAGCTTAAACATTTATATTGAAAAGCTTTCAACTATTTTCACTGAGGTTCCAGTAAACAAACTTGAACATAATTTTGAGAAGTAGCATTTTCTGTTGAGTTTGCTTTTATTCAGTCTCGCTGCAAAGTAGGTGAGAACACACAGAGCACTTCAATGAGACTGCCTACATTTACAGATGGAAAAAAAGGATGATAATTAGTGAGCTTTCTGCATTCCAAAACATGAGACAAATAAATTGAATTCTGCCTTTTGGTGGTGTCAGTAATATGCCAGTAGCACAACTATTTCCATAATAATTAAATGAAGAAATGGTCAAAATATGAACAAAAGAGAGGATGCATATGATGTAATTAAAATGTGCTATGAGGGTGGTGTGCAGAAAGAAAGCTAACGTGTCATAGGTTCATGAGTAATGTGAAATCTTAAAGCACTGAAAAAAAATCTAGCCTATGTGGTGAGCACAACTTTGTACAAACACTTACAGATTTGTTAGACGAGAATAGTTAGTAAATAACATTTAATGTACAGAGAGAATATGAGCTTTTAATAGAAGTGCTCAGGCACAGATAATGTGAAAGTGTTTTGTTCAGGAGAAACTGTGTATTATTATTGCTTTCCAAAAGTTACCAAAGCAGGAGTCTGTACACCAATTCTGTGCATCAAAATCCCACCTTGAACCTGCTCAAAGAGAATTCTGCACCCAGACTAGAATAATTCATCTGTGTCCCTGCTGCAATAAGTGACAAAGAGATGCACAGTGACGGACTGTGTTAGGATTGTACAGTATGAGTAGCCTATGACAGTCAGACTTTACAGATCCCAGTTAAAAACAATGCTACTGGAAAAAGTCACACTGAAGGTACAAAAAAATCAAAGATATTGTTTGTTGTTCTATTACAATGGGAAGCCTGAGAAAGAAATAATGCACTCACCTTCCTGCCTTCTAACCTCACAAGGTACAAGAAGTTAAAAATATTCCAGTAAGATCCACTCCATTTTCTTTGGCCTCTCTCTTTACCCACTGCTATTTTAACACATTCTTTCATTCAGTTGGACATTTATTTACAGTGGGAAATAAAATAAACCACAGTGGAGAAATAAAGAAATAAACAAGCAATAAAGACCAGCTAGCTATTGTAGGGAGCTACAGCACTAGCTCCTTATTGAATCTTCATTTCCTTTACTTCACCTCCAGAAGAGTAAAGTGTAATATTCTCAGTAAATGGAAAGATGAAAAGTAAACTGAGGGCATTCTGGGGCAAGATATGAGGTGGAAGGGGCTACAAGTTGTCTGTCTTTGACTTAAAGCTTGGCAATCGCAGAATTGCCAAGAACAAGTAAGGCTGAGTGGCTGGAAGGGCAGTGAGAAGTCCAGGGGAAAAACAGTTAATGTATGTCTCTGGTTATTTGCAAACTTAGTTAAACAGGACTACTTTTCAACATGGGAAACCATATTTATATGGCATAAATTTGTGAAAGTAAAATGGAAAAGCTGAGGTTTATTTACTTTCAAACCAAAGGCTGGCTGGTTAGCCATATTCCAGGTAAAGCTTGAAAAACAAGTTTAAAGAAAATGGCATATCCATAACAGCATAGATGCATTTTGCCCTAACTAATATAATATTATATTCTAAGGCTGATGAGAAATGGAAGTGCTTGATTTAGTAAATGGCATAGCATAACATTTTCAGAAAGGAATTCTGGATTTTGCATATAATCTTGTGCTCAAGTTGGCAATGACTTTAGAAAAAATCAAAACAGCTAAATAAAACATTGTTTGTCTCTAATCATTGCACAAAACCATCCAAACGAATGAAGAAACAAATTTTTAAAAGTTTAAATGCTATGATTTTGATTACAAAAAGAAGGTAATGTGATTTTTGAGGTCCCATTTTGCTTTGGTCTAAACCACAGAAAAATTTGCACTACCAGAAGATGCTTAGTTTCTCCAACAAAAATTAATATCTAAACTTCATTAAATCTTTCAAGAATGCTACAGTTCCAACTGCAAAGCAAAAGTATGCATTCTGAACATATTTCCAGGGGTTGTGGCGTTGCAGATGCTGATCATAACAGCTTTACTACTTGAAAATATAGAGAGTGGTGTCCTTATGTCACATAAATTATAAGTTTCATCCCTGTTCTGCACTGGATGTTGGCAGAAAGGTGACATTGTGCAACAAATATTTTCTTGTAGAACTTTAGGTTTCCTAAGTACCCAGAGGCCTCTACTGAAGAGTTAAAGATGCTATTTTGGGTATGATTTTTTTTACATTTTTCTGTAAATACCTGTTTTCTTAAAAGCCAAATGGTCCCTTTTGTTCTGATCAGCAATTCCTTAGAGATTCTAATTAAATCTAGTCCATTACAGCCCATTAGGTGGTGTTAAAAAGCAATTCGGTTTCCCTTCCCCAGTCCATGCCAGCATCCTTACCCAATTACTTCCACAGTGCTTTACAGATGAGATTTTCAAAAGCAGCAGTATTGGCAAAATGCTGTTTTCAGTAAGTTGGTGGTCATCCAATTGACTTCAAATCTACAAGAAACAAAATAGCAAATTTTCAAGTATCTTTTAAAGACCCCAAACCATCTAAATTATGGGATAGCACTGTAATACGTTACAGCAATACCACTAAGCTAATTAGTTGGTGCTTTCAGTGGTTTCTTATGTCAATATAATTCAATTGCTTAAGAGCCTCTTCCCCATTCTGGTTTTGGGCAGTAATGGGGACATTTTTATTATATCTGACACTAGCAATTAGATTTCAGAGATTACTTTATGAACCTCATTTCTTTTTTTCTCTAGAAAAGCTACTTTTCAGTCACAGAAAAACAAATTTTGGAACTTATGAACCTGTCTATCAGGATGGAAAAGAAAGTAGAGGCAGTCAGAGAACACCTGAATTCATTCTGCATTTAATAATTCACAAACCATCAGTATGAAAGGAAAGCAAACAGCTGGGACTGGAGTGATCTGGCTGCAGAATATAGAAATTTGAGTCCCAAATGCTTGTCTGAGTATCAGCGGTATTGTCCTTCTGAAGGTCCTTCAGTGCTTTCCTCATTTTTGTTCTTGTTTTTAGCTTAAGTACCATTGTGAAATGTTCCTTCTCCTCCAGTTTTAACTTCCAAAATATGCAGCATTCCTTTAATGAGGAAAGTGAAGCACTCCAAAGTTTGGTTTTGCATGATGAATATTATGATTGTTATTATTTTGAAAGCAAAAGATAAATATTTTTGATAACCATTGTTAGAGCCTGGAGGTAGGTGTCATGCAGCTAGGACAGAGAATTTAAGCTAATTTGATTCTCATGGTTGTATAACATCTCTTAGGAAGGCAACAGAAGTGAAAGCAGATTATTAGTCTCTCTTCTGGGAAGAAACTCAGAGCCCTCAGTCACCCCCTTATTCCTATTAAGCTTTCCAGCCAGGTGCCTCCTATTGGATTTAGTAAATACTGACAAATTAACCAATTTTTAGTCTGTGTCAGAGTGGCAAGGAATAAGCTTTCTAAAGGGCTGAAAAGTATTAATCACATATACTGAACTAAGAGAAGAGAGATCAGTTCTTGCTTGGGTTTACCTCCACAGGTGGTAATCCCTTCCACTGCGACAGCTATTATCCAAGCCTTGGAGTCCTCAGTTACCTCATAGGCTCGTGTGTTAATGCAAAACTGAAAATTGCGGTAGGTCATGCTGATATGCTAAGCAGTGAAAAGCAGTGTGAGAAGACCCGAGAAAGCAGTTATGGCCCTGGTGGGGCGGGCAGCCACCGCACGGCCCCGGGCAGGTACCATCTCCCCACTCTGAGCCCCAGGGAAGCATCTGAGCACTCACCTGCGAGGGACCCTGTTGCCCATTTGGTTATATGTGATTTACAAAGCTGGAAGAACAATCTTGTTAAGAGGAAAAGAAGGAAATAAAGACAAAATAGCTTTTCAATTATAGGTACAAGGTGTTAGGCAGTGCGCCAAATGCTCTCCATCTGTATTCTGCATCTGTTGACTTTTGCACATTTTGTTGTGTGTCTTCAATGTTTTTCATTGATTATAGATTTTGATGCTGTAATTTCTACCAACTATGATACCAGCAAAAGTATTTGCAGCCAAATGCAAACTTGCTCAAAATTCACTGCCTTTAAACTCCAAATTTTAAAGCAGAATTAAAAAAAAAAAAAAGAATTATTTCTTAGATTCATAGTTTTCTTCCAAAAACTGTTCTTTTTGCAGTGCAAGGTGATGACTTTTAGATCAAAACTTTTCCACTGCTTGATACTGGTATTAGAATTACCCAAATGAAACATTTTTACCTTCATACATTTAAAAAAAGTGTCTTTTCAGATTTTCCAAATTTGATCAATGAATTTTTTTTTTCCATTTTGGAGGGGAGATAAGTTGTTCTTTGGCAACAGACAAACTAAATGAGAAGGAAAAAGCTCCTTCACCGGTAAAGACAGGCAGGATGAAAATAAATTGACACAATGCCTGGATTACAGTGACCATTAAAGCACTTGGAGGACAAAACAAAGGAAAAGGCAAAAGGAAGATGGTAACTGCAGACTATGTTGTTTGCTCCAACATAAACCAAAGTTTCAGAGAGAAAGAAAAGATTTTAGGTGAAAATCACCTAAATGCACACACAAAAAAAGAGCTACGTCTTTTTTTTTTTTCTGTTGAACCTTTCTTTCTGGTGAATATTCTGGTGGAGGACATGAGGCTCTGGCTGAGGAGCTTTCAGGTTTATGAGTAATTATAAAGATACAGCAACTGACAATGGAGGAGGAGCAAACTGTTAAGTCATTTAAATGTGGACACTGAAATGTAGGTTCTAGTCTGCTTAATAAGTGAGCTCAACAGGGAAAATCCAGCATGATTTACTTCAGGTTTAATTTCTTCCTTCTTAGGCTTTTAATATTTTGTTGCTATTGTTTCCTGACTATGAGGCCAAGTAAGAGCCTCAGTGAGAATTGAAGTCTCTGTAGATTTTCCTGCTGGCTCCTAAACTGTGTATAAGTACAACATTCCCAGGCTTATCCAGCTCTGCTTTAGAATCCATTTGTAATCCACACAAGAGCAGTAAAGAAGAAACATACACCGTATTATTACTGGGATAATTGCTGGCTGGCTAATCTCACGTTTCATTGCTGCTGGGCCTCTTTTCTTATTAGCTGTGAATGTTTACAATTTCAAATGATTGTTTAAGTCCTTCTTGCTTCATCTAGCCCCTCTGCAGAACTGACAGTTGTCCTTGACTTTAAAGCTTGATATATTCTGCTTCATTTACAATACATCCAAATCCACTCTAAACTGACTTTCTACTTCTGGTGAGGTGCCAGTGATTCTGAACAGTCAGATCCTGCCAGCTATTACTATTGTCAATAGCCGACTTTTGGGAGGAAAGACATGGTATAAGGCTTTGAAGTAGTTGATCAGCTATGCTCAAGTGACCACTACTAGCTATATGGCTGCAGTTTAGATTCATTGTACCCTCACACTTCTCATTTCAGTCCAAAGTCATAGATCTGAGAAACATGTCTGCGTCTGCAAAAGCTGAAAAAAATGTCTGCTTTCTGTTGCTTTGTAGATGTGGCTGACCTCAAAGCTACGTATGATCACACAGGCAAAAGGGGGTTAGAAGAAAAATAATAGGATATATATTTATCCTAAAAAAAAGCTCTAGTAGGTTCCATATACTCCAGTATTTTCTGTTTTTCATAAAGCCACATGGCTTTAGTCTTTTCTTTGTTTGCTTTCTCATTTTTAACAGCCCAAGGCAGAAATTGTAAAGGATCAATTATTAGTAGTAGTGCTCTATTTTTGTGAAAAGCACATTTGTTGCAGTTTTGTCAGGTCTTTAACTATCAGTAAAAGCAAGTTCAATTTGCCAGCTATTTCTGGTTTGGGAAGGGAACAACAGCTGCCACACCACATCTGTGACTGTCCTCCAGCACACCAGGAGCTCACATTTCCTCTCTGCTTGAGGAGAGCAGACACTGTTCTGCTTGCTTCCTCCCCCTTTAATGCCCCCTTTCCAGCAAATCTGCATCCAGCAGCGCCTGAACTCCAGGAATCCTGTCTCTCAAGTGAGTCCTCAATCACTAGTCTGGAAGCTTCTCCGTTTCTTACTTTCTAGATCAATGAATATTTAATTATTTTAAAGCTGGAAAAGCTCCAGATGGAGAGGTGCCTATTGCAAACAACTCTACAGCTGTCAGTACATGCTCCCCAAGGACAGGACACCACAAGATCTATTCCAGGACCAGTTTCCATGTTAGGAAGTGGTGTATCCTCCATATTCCTACCTTGCTCTAGCAGCCACCTATACATATATAATGGGTATCTCTCAGGCAACTGCAACGGTGCAAGACACCTATATCTAGACACCTGAAACACTGCCTTAAATACATAAAGCAATTTTCTGTTGTATGTAACTACCAAGCATAGGAAGTGAGCATTAAAAACTTGTCATGGGGAGTATGAAGCCAAATATAGTGATTCAATATCCTGCTTGATTGCTCTAACCACGGTGTTGTAAGAACAAACTTNAGGCTCAAACATTTGAGTGTTAACCCAGAATTGTCATACTCTTTTTACGAGGAAAGAGTGAGAAAAGAGTGAAATCAAGCTCATTTTCATTCAGACATCATTGATATTTTTGTCTTGGCAGGCTTCCTCACTAGCTGCAAGCATGCCTGTGTTGCAAGATGCTGCACTAATAATCCTGACACATTACCCATCTCCGTAATTTCATTTAAGTGTTCACTACAGCACTAATAATGCAATAGTGGGGAGTTTACATATAGCTCAGGGAATGTGATAAACATTCTGAAATTTGGTATCCCATACTGTCGTTTCATCTATACAGAGCAGAGAAGAAATCTGTCTTTTCTACTGGAAACTCTTTGGGGAAGGATTATCTTTAACTCATGAATTGTGAGTGTTTAAATGCCTTGCTGGTTTGAAAACAAACAGTAGCAAGCAAGGCAAACACATTCCTGACAGGAACAGTGTCTGTGAGTACTCTGACACTGAAAATCCAAATTTTGATTCTAATAGTTCTTTCTACACATCCCTGGTAGATACAAAATCCTAAATTTTAATGGCACTAAGGCATTTCTCCATTGTCCTTTCTTGTTTCTCCTGTGAGAGGCTCAGGGTCTGTCTATTTTTGCGTCTTTTTTACTTGCATCTTGTCAACTCTATCCTGTCCTAGTGGCAGTATTAATTCAGAGTCCTTTGACAGGATGTTTTAAAGATGCGGATGTCACAGAAAGCTGAACTATCACCATAGCATTATGCAAAAAATGTCTATTGTAATATAAATCCCTATGCCACAGCAATTTTAGCTTCTCATTTAGTCACTTATACAAGATGTGCTATAATCATGGTGAAGGCATAAATTATTGTTGCACTGATATATTCCATACAATCAGTGCATTGTAAAATATGATGAAAATCAAGTTTTATTCTGGCAATTCAGCACTACATGACAATAGAGGCACTGCTCCCTTAAATCCTCCGCAGTTCTCAGCCCATTCTTTTTCTGCTGGCTGAATCTGCTTTTCCTAGAGGTTTTGAGAAGCAGCCAAGTTTCATCGACAATCCTTCTCAGGAGCTATTCTCCATCTGACTAACAGAGCATCAGCTGGCTCCCTGACCCTTGAACAAGGAATTCCCCCAATGGATCTAAAAGAATGAGTCACACAAAAAATCTAGCCCATTGTAAAACAGTATTCTTTCTTTCCTTTCTGAGCAGAGAGTACAGACCACAGATGCTTAGCTGGGGAAGGTCTTCTTTGAGAAGCTACATCTGCCTCTTTGGCAAGATTCATACGCTGCTGTCCTGGCACCACGGCAGCCACTGCTGGCTCTCACACTGGTCTGCCGAGCCCCTGCCTGCCTGCCTCGTTCAGCCTTCCACCTGAAACATCCCACCCACCTTCCCAAGGCTGAATCCTCAAGATACCAGGTCAAGACATCCCCTGTAGCCTTTCACCTTGAAACAAATATTTTTCATAATATTCTTGGCCTTATTTGGGGGAAAGTATTGTCTTTTGTAGGATCTGTCCTTTGGCTTCAGGAAGACAGACAGCAGCCTCCCTACTCTTTTTCTGCACAATAACCTTGGACTTTTTGTGATGCTAAGTAACTCTTTCATATTGACAAGTGACAATATTAAAAAGTTTCAGAGCAGGAGTGCAAAGCGGTCTCAGTGAACATGCAGATGCATTATGAAAAATGGAATCTACTCAAGACAGGCACCTATTTGAAGATCTTTGTAAAACAAACCAAACCAAACCTTCCCAAAACAATTTATACTGTTAGATGATAGGACATTGCAAAAGCTATGTACATCTCTTTTTTATCAGAAAAACAATACATGAGTTTTTTGGTATGGTTTTTTTTTTTAAACCCTGAAGTTTATTTTCTTTTTTTTTGTTTTTTTTTTTTTTGCTCTGTTATAGATACCAAGGCCCAAACAGAGATGGTTCAGAACAATGTGGAGACAATCTACTTTTACAAGGACCTCTGTCTACACGAATACACATTTCTTAAGAAACATCTTAGCATCAAGAACAGATCACAGGTAGAATAATTAAAGCAGTTCATGGATTCTCTCTCACCCTCCTTAGCTCCCCCAAAGAAATGAGGGTCACTACAGCTTTTCTTCAGAGATGCTGCCCTGCTTTTCCACCAAAATGTTCATGGCATTCAGTTTAATTACATAATCATTCTCTGGTGTCCAAAATATATACCATACCATACCATACCATACCATACCATACCATACCATACTTACATTAAAGTATCTTAAATACATTCAGAAAAATCTCTGCAGCTTTTCCTTCATCCTTTATTTCCAGAAAAGTGGTTTATAGAATGATTTTTATGACATTATTACTATATAGTTAGGATAAAAAATGGATTTAACATTTAACAGTGCTGGTGAAGTTTGAGGTCATCTATCATGGAAGCAAGTTCTAAAATCATGGCCCAGTTGCTGGTTTTCTGTACATAAACTTCACTTTTGAGATTAACAATTGCACTGTTATAGCCATGGGATATCACAACCACACAGCAAGCAAGTGACTTTGTAATTTAGGCCAATCCCATTGAAGGATTTGAAGATTAATTGAGGACAGAACATTGTCTTTGGGTATTTTTTTTTTATATTGCAAGTTGAAATGTTGTGAAATCAATCATCCAGAAGAGTCCCACTTTGGGGTGTAATTTAAACTGACTAACAAATCCTTCAAAAGCCATGAAATCTTCTGTCACACTAGCGCTACCTAATGATTTAAATGAGTGTGGCACCAAATAAATTAAGGGCATAAATGAGAACTAGTATGCCAAATCAAAAACCAGTGAAAGCATAGTATTTGTGTTTATAGTATTGCTAAGAAATGGCAGCATGCTTTAAAAGCTTCCACGGGTGGAATTCCACAGATAGTTCACGAAGAATTTTTGTGGCTGGAAAAGAAATCCAGTATGTCAGTATGGTCCAGGTCAAATCATAGTCCCTTGAATCAGGAAGACTGCGATCCCTTATCAACTGCAGACCTTGTTTTCAAGGCAAAGGGAACACTATGCTCTAGCCCCATTTATGAGCAAAAAGACCCATCCAGACCTAAACCACTGACATATTTACAAAGTCAATGAATCGTAATGCACCCTAGTAAAGGAAAAAGAAAGAGTCAAGCTTGTTTTAAATTGGAAGAGTAAGCTAAAAATCTTCTAACCAGTTCCAGCTGACACCATTTTGTCCAAAGTATTTAAGTCTCTGATAACCTGATGGTACCGACATACCATTCCAACAAATATTATGGTTTTGGGGGTTATTTTTTACTGAACAAAAAAAGCTTTAATGGTTTGACTTTTATCAAGATCAAATGAAATTACAGAAGGAGACACCATATGTCCAAGAATCTTGAGTGATTGTTGGGAAAAAAGGCATTTCTTTCAAGCTGAGTGACAGGTTGTAGGAGGTCGAATAACATGGTCAAGCATTTAGAATTTGGTTGGCTGAAAGAGAGAACAACATTATCAGAGAAAAAAATCTTTCTTTCCCATCACTTTTAATTAACTCAGAACACTTCATCAAATACTGTGACTTGGCAGCATGACTTGAAATTGATAGAAACATAGATGATTCAAAGTCTGGCTGAGTTTTTGTGGTTCATGTCCACGGTTACCAGTTTACAACAAAAAAATGACAGTATTTAAGTTTTATTTATAGGCACTTTAAAAATAGCAAGCCGAATTCTAGTGCTGTGTTACCGTGCTTCTAATATGAATAAGGCAGGACCCAGAACAACTCCCTGAGAAATTTGGTTTATGTATATCCCTGAGAAATTTGTTTTATACATGTCCCTGAGAAATTTCTTTTACACAACACAGGGTCGACACAAGCAGCACTAATCTGCCTTTGTGCACAGTCCCAGTAGAGGTGATCGGTGGGAGCATGTGAGATCGTTGGTATGTGAAGCCATCTGAGCTACCCTGAAGGCCTGGGGTCTAGGCTTCTAGGACCCTCCCTCCCCTTATTTTTGACACAAGATTGCACCAGAGTCCTACAAACTGCAAAGATAGAGCAACCATGTACTGCTGCTTCCCTAGAATATTATTCCAGAAAGTTGGGGTTCAGGAACTTTAAAAAAACAGAAGTTGTATTTTTTTAGATAATGACCTTAGATGATTTCTATTGCATCTAAGAAACTCAGAATGTTTAATTTCTGACCTGGACTGCAAGTCTCTGAGCAGATTGAATAGATTTGTTAATCAATCCAGAGCACAGAACATACAGAAATTTCATCTGACATAATCCTCGTACTCACATTGTGGGTAGTGGTGTCAATAGTCAAACAAACAGTAAATCTGAATGTTGGAGAGAGGACTGTAATGCTTTGCCATTTTCAGCAGAGAAGCACTCAGGAGACTGGATGATACTGACGATGACCTGGGATTCCATGACAATAAAGAAAAGAGATGTTCTTCCCACCTGTACCAGATGGCTATGTGGCCAAAAGTCATCTTCTGCACCTCTCTGTGGAAGGAAAACATGGCCAGAGAAGCCCAATTTCAAAAATATATTCACATGTAACACTGTTTTTCTGTAATATAATTAAAGTAAGGTCCTTGCTGTACACTGTGGTATGTGCTCATGATCACTTTTCTATGTATTAGTACAAGCGCAGTAAGCTGTGCTTTTTACTGAAGCTCAATTTAATGGAAAGTTAATGTTATGTTTTGCTTTCACTGAAAGACTAATTCCTTAATGATACAGTGCCTCATACATGCTCATCACTGAACCAAAAGAGAAGGGCTTTGCTGTTGTCTTCCCCTTCCTTGTGAAAGACAAAGAGTGGAATTCATCTAACCAAACCCATATGACTACAACATAGGTGTCTACATCTGAGCTCTCTCCCTTTGTAACTGCTGGAGAAAAATAAGATCTTTCTGTGTATCATTCATCTCATCCTAAAGTCTAAAATGGATGAAGTGCCCCCTAAATGTGTTTTTTTCTCTCCAGTGAGCCTTGCCTGATTAGATGTCTATGTTGTAGAAATCCAAAGTTAGACAAATTGATTCCCACCTAAGATGCCTAAAATAAGTGAATAATAGTGGAAAGGCCACCCAGACCATTTGTTTTCAGTCTCATTTCAATGTATAAGGTCCCAGCGTATAGAAGAAGCCCAACAAAAGTAAAGTCTGCCCATGGAAAACTGGTATCTTCCTTTCACCACTCAGTTTCAGAGTTCTGCACTGTGTTTTGTGGAGTAACTGGTGATATCCTGGTGCCCTACTACTTCTTTAATGTTGGTCACTTTGAACGCCTGACAGCTAAGGCATACTGAGATGCCACTTGCTGCAGCCTTCTGATACATCATTGACCAGACCATGTAGTGAATCCTTTTCTCTCACTCTGCCAATATTATAGCAATTTCATCGTTCTGCACGGCACTCTAGTAGTGCAAGCCCAAATAAGTATCACTCTGTCTCTTTGTACCAGACAGTGTTAGGATAGTTTCCTCTCTGGGATTCTGTTTTATACTGATATCTGTGGTGGTGTTAAACACTGTGACGAGCCTGAATAAACCAAGTGGTTCTCCATGAATAAAGCAGACCTCTGTTATAAAATGTCTTAATTCAGTTAAAATTAGTATTATTGTATAGAAGGATATGGAATAATTTTCTTAACACGTTTTGGAAGAGTATTCATCAGTATATTAACTAGTAGTATACAATTTATCTTAATCATTAATTCTAACAGAGTTCCTGGGCTAACTCGGCAAATATTAATTTGTTTCTTGATCACCAGTACCATTTCTCCGCCAGTAGGTTTTTAAGCCAAGTAATATTTTAAAATGTCGTATATTTGCTTCCATGAAGGAGCAATGGTTAACTTGGTTAATTTTTCCTTATAAAACTTAAAGGACTTGACTGGAATTGTAAGATAGAAATTTATTATAAATAATAAATAATACTTTTATAAACAAGACTGAAATAATTTACACTAATAATATTGTTTTAGTAAGAAAACATACTAACAAGTTCCAATGTAGTATTCAAAACTATAAAGACTAGTCTAATGTTTTCTTTCAGCTACTCAGTCCTACACTTACTCACTAAATAATGTATCAGTGCAAGGATTATGTTCTAACATTTGTAAAAATCTTCTTTATAAGTAGGTTCTATTATTAGCATAATGACTGTTAAGTGGAGTTAGTAATAATTAAATTAAATATTTGATTCTCTATCAGATGACATTCCGTTCTACCAGTCTAATCTTTATTTTTTTTTTTCTTTTAGTTGGACTTTCAAACTGAGAAAAAGAGTACTTTAGGACCTTAAAAACTGTTCCCAAATGTTTTAAGGCACCATCCTGAGGATTCTTTAAATATGTTTTCTCACATTTTTTAAACTTTCCCTACTGAGAACTTAATTAACTATCTCCAGTGTAATGACTTCAAGGACTCCAAATCTAGCTACTACATTCAGTCACAAAACTACTATGTTCTCTCTCCATATACAATTTTTCGCCTAATAAGTTAACTGAGATTGTGGGCATGTTTTGTGGGCACACATTACATCTGAGACTTAGGAAGGATAAGATTCAGCAGTAAATATGGACACTAAAATTCTTGCACATCTCTGCACTTGCATATATATACATTTATGTATATGTTTCAATTTTCAGTTATCCTTGCTAATTTTAAAATGTTTGCAGATTGTTATTTTATATCCATATGTTGGTAAGAGAGTAGGAGAAAGTACATTCAACTTCCCTTACTGTAATTCAACTTGTGTTTTAAACAAAGATTTTCAATTATATTGATGTAAAGTTTTTTAAAGTGCTTTCATAAAATACTATGCTGATTATTTTGTAAAATCTTCTGTGTGAATTCGAGGTGCTTTCTTCCTCTTTTTCTTCTTCTCTTGTTGCTTTCTGCTGTCCATTGCCCTCCTGTTGTTTGTTGCCATGATTTATCTACATCTACATCAGAACAGAGCTCTTTTGAAAATTTGGCCCCAGTTATGGGTACTGGTGTCTTTTGAAAGTATGCCTGAAGGCACAACTAGGCAATTGCTAGTTAGTCCTGCACATAATTGCACATACTATTAAATACTCAAAAGGATTTTAAGTAATGCCAAAAAATAACAAACAAGATTCTGTTTATCAAATATATTAGCTACGTAATTTGTAGTCAAAGCTTGATTTAATAGACTTAACTAAAAATATCTAAATAATTGGGTTTTAACTTTTGTACCACTGGGTCAGGGAACTTGATTTTGGCCAAAGCTGTAATTTGATGGTTGTCAAGTGTATGTGAAGGTTTAGTGACTTACGTCTGGGACAGGAAGCATCAGGATCCTATTCTGTAGAATGCATCAGTTGCTCTGGTAATAGCAGTCACTCATGAAGCCTAATAAATCTCACATGGAACAGGTGAAGGAGAATAAGGGAGATTATATTTAAATAAGGAAAGCCTGACTAAATCAGTGTCTTCACTTAGCAGGGAGTAAGGGGACATTTTAATTCTCTGGAAAGTTTCCTTTATGAAATAATACACTATCAAAAACAGATTTAGAGCTAAATACTGTGAGACCATCTGACATCCTTGGAATAATAAATTAGTTGCATATTCTGTGTCCTACCCTCACTTCCCCTCTGCCCCATAGATACTTCCCTTTGACTGACTGTCATTCTGGATGCTGACAAGACATATTAACTGAGGAGTCTGCTGATCGCAGATTGTTTGCAGAATAAAATATACCCTTATTGTCTGCAGAGCTGAATAGTGAAACGGGTGTGCATAGCAGGTCTTTGGGGTCTAAAGAATATTCTGCTTCACATTCTCAATTCCAGGGAAAAAATACCACCATAGGTGTCACAGTGCTTACACCTTTTTCTGTAACTTTTAGTGATTTTGCTTTTTAGCACCTCTATCAGCCATTGCTCTCAGGCACTTCTTTATTTCACTAGAATCATTACAGCTATATGCACCAATAGTGCTTTTATCACCTATGAATGTACTATTTCTATAATGCACATGAAATTCCAAGCAAAATCTAAAGCACCTTTTTGCAATTTAATAATACTGAAGGTGAGCATTTACGAATAGACATTTTTACTGACAATCTAAGATTCAATTGTAGCTTGGTCACAAATCCTCAAGATGAAAAAACACAATATTGCACCTGCTGCCAGAGCAGAATAGAAACCAAATTGCGGGTAATTTGGAGTTCTGATCCTGCTGTTAGCTTCCCTTTTGTCTTAGAAAAGACAAAGCATGGAACTAAATGCTTTTCTAGTTTATGTTCTTGGTTTTCTTGCTTGTTGACGCACTGAAATCTCAGATTTGACTCACAAAATTTAAACCAGAGCTATGGGTCAGGATGAATCCTTGTAGAAAGAGATTCATGGGAAGCAGGAGATTGACAGTGATTACCTAGGATGGTTCCCTCTGTCTTGTGACCCAAGAGGAGAATATGACTTGATGCAGAGATGTTCTCCCTTACCATAGATACCAAGGTGGCAGTTTCTCCTTTACTTTGTAAATTAGGAGCTATCAGAAAATAAATAAGATAATTTGTTAATATAGCCAAATGTTGGTGCAGCCTGTGCATAGAAAAAGATGTATTCTGCACCAATGGGTGTGAACATATTTTAAATGTCTTCACAGACAAAAAGCTCAACATAACTGCCCAGTGTACTTTTGAGACAAAAAGAGGCTAATGCAGTCTTTGGATATTTAAAAAATAATTAAGTGTGAGGAGTTGACTTGACTTACGTACAAATTTGATGGAATACTGTGTACAGTTCTGGTACGCTTGTTTTTAAGATGATATTGCACAAGTTGCAGCATAACAGATTTTTTATGGTTCTGAACTGAGCTATTCAGAAACACATGATAGGAAGTTATGCTATTTGCATGTCTTCAGAGTCGAAAATAGACAGAAAACAATTGTTTTGTATAACCAAACCCTCTGCTGATAGGGCTTTTGTACAGAAATCTGGACAGTAAATGCTGCTCATTATTACTCTGAAAGCCTGAGTTAAACCAGGAAATAGCTGACACATGTAGGAATGACAAGGACTCTAGATCTCAACTGTTTTCAGCCTTGTGGTGATACAAAGATGACCAAAGTGTGAGGAAAAGGATGCTTGTGACTATAATATTACATAATTCTAACGCACAAAATAAGTGTAATAAGCTAGTAAGCTTCAGATGCAGCTCAGCAACACAGGCCAGGAGAACATGAGTGACTTTCTTGAAGTTTTACTATCTTAGGAACAGCATAGTTTGAGGACTAGACAAAAAACCTCTAGAGTGCTGTATTGGGTTTGTGTGACAAGGCTTTGGTAGCACGGGGACTACAGGGGTGGCTTCTGTGAGAAGCTGCTGGAAGCTTCCCCTGTGTCCGACAGAGCCAATGCCAGCCGGCTCCAAGAGAGACCCACCTCTGGCCAAAACAGTGCATCAGTGATGACGGTAGCACCTCTGTGGTAACATATTGAAGAAGGGGGAAAAAAGGCCTGTAGAACAGCAACTGCAGACAGAGAGGGGAGTGAACGCGAGAGCAACAACTCTGCAGACACCAAGGTCAGTGAAGAAGGAGGGGTAGAAAGTGCTCCAGGCACTGGAGCACAGATTCCCCTGCAGCCTGTGGTGAAGACCATGGTGAGGTCGGCTGTCTGCCTGCAGCCCATGGAGGGTAACAATGGAGCAGAGATCCACCTGCAGCCTGAGGAGGATGCCACGCCAGAGCAGGTGGATGCCTGAAAGAGGCTGTGACCCCACGGAAAGCCCATACTGGAACAAGTTTGCTGCCAGTGGGGAAACCATGCTGGAGCAGTCTATTCCTGAAGGACAGCACCACATGGTAAAGACCCAAGCTGGAGCAGTTTGTGAAGAACTGCAGCCTGCGTTGCACGTTGGAGAAATTCATGGAAGACTGTCTCCTGTGGGAAGGACCCCACGCTGGACAGGGCAGGAGTGTGAGGAGTGCTCCCCCTGAGGAGGAAGGAGCATCATAAACAACATGTGATGAACTGACCACAATCCTGTTTCCTGTTTCCCTGTGCTACTTGTGGGGAGGAGGCAGAGAATTCAGGAGTAGAGTTGAGGGAAGAAGAGAGGGGTAGGAGGAAGGTGTTTTTAAGATTTGGTTTTATTTCTCTTTATCCTACTCTGATACATTTGTAATAAATTAAACCAAGTCTGTTTTGCCAGTGACGGTAATTGGTGAGTGATTTCCCTGTTCTTACCTCCACCCATGAGCCTTTCATTATATTTTCTCTCCCCTCTTCAGCTGAGTAGGGGGAGTGACCAAGCACCTTTGGTGGGCACCTGGCATCCCTCCAGGGACAACCCCCCCAAAAACGACCATCTAAAAGAACTGAGTCTGCTTTAGTTCATTGTAAATATATAGTAATATATTGAAGTCTGTAAGTATTCTTGTGGATTGAAAATACTGCAAAGTACAACAATATAATAAGCATGAATGGCTAGAACCCAAAGCCAGGTAAATTCTAGTTCAAAATTAAGCATAAATTTACACTCTTAATAATCACTCACCAGAACAGATAATCTAAAGGAATTCATAGATAGTTTACCGCTTGTATGCAAATCAAACCACCGTACCATTGAGGCAGGCAGGTTTTGACTAAGGTGCAGCTTTAGCTCAAAACTAACTTATCACAGCAAGAGCAGAATGAAAGACAGATAGGAGGGAATAACATTGAGAAGGCTGAATTATTCAATCTGGGTTTAAACTATATGAATTTCAATTAAAATAAGGTGGAAAAGGAAAATCCTCTGAAAATATTAAAGAAATTAAAGAGCAGTTTTCAGGGGCAAAAATTACAATACCTGCATAAGGGTGTCTTTTTAATTTTTTGCCCCAAATAAATATTATTTTACAGAATAACATAAAAGAATGTGTTTGTCTACCTGCTGTTCACCTCAGTTTTGGTTTACCTTGTTTCTCTAAAAGAGTAAAAAAAAAATTACATATTACCTCAAAACCTGTTTGGTCGAATCATCATTTTTTGACAGAATATGCTTTGCCCAATTTTTTCCTATGATAATATTGCACCCACTGCAGTGCTGACTGCACCATCAACACCTGATAAAAGGGGAGGAAAAAGGAGGCATTATTGCTAGTAGTACAAGTCAAAAAGCATAGACTAGATTATGGTTTGTATTTACATGAGGTGACATGATTTGGAGTGGCTGGATTTTCTTTCTGTTTGCTGAAGTCGATTGGTACATAAAGTGTCTGACTTTTGCATAAAATCAGAGTTTTAAAATAATTTCGTATTTTAAGGATTTGTGACTTCCGGTCAGACTTTTCCTGCAAATACATTAATGCCTCTGACCTTCTACTTCTGCACATTAATGCACTGTTAATTAAGACAGTATTGCACTTTATGCAGAGATTCTTTTCAATTCCATTCATTTGAATCAAATTACATTTTTAATAGCATTATCTTGAAGGTCAATACTTTTTCTTTGGCATAAACTTTTAAAGCCTTGATAATGGGATGGCAGTTTGCAGAGCAGGGAGGGGCAGCAAAAAGTGCTATTTGCAAATAATGCCATTTCCATTTCAAAATGCGTTGTCTTTATCAGCTGCATAGCTTAGTTCCTTTTTTTCCTTTACAATGCTGTTCTGTAGAACCTGCTGAAATCTATTATTACCATGTGCCTGTGGGTGACCCAGGGCCAGGCTTTGCGTGAAAAGAGGTGTCAAACATCACACCTGCTTGTGAGAAGTTAAACATTATCACAGTTTAAAGAGCACATCCCAGAAGATAATCCTGCTTGCTCTCATGACCTGTTGGCATTCCTTTCTGTGGTCTTCTGTTATAACCTCATAAAGCCTCTGAGCCTTCCACAGAGGTGGAGAGTTTATTTTTCTTAAATTTTAAGATGTCTCATGAACAACTAGCCTTCCAATTGTGAATCTGTAGTCCACAGTAATTTAGGGTTATTTATTCAGATGAAAAGGTCATTAGCAAGGTAATGCATTTGAACAGCTCCTTTATTTTTATATTATTATTCCAAGGAGAGTGTACCGTCATTTCTGTTCAAAGACACTCTTTTCATTTTGAGCTACACAAGCCATTATCACAGCATCTTAAAGGTTTACTTTCCCCAAACAGAAAAATAGTAGTCATTCCACAAACGTGCCTCTTTTGATTATTGCTATAGAAACAAAAACACGAAAACCTTTATGTCTGCGTATTTGTAGACACAGGTATGTAAGCATACTTTTAAAGGGAAAGGACTCCCTTCTCATATTCAGAACTGACAATTTTGAGATTTCTGTGAAGAATCCCCCAGAAATGGATGAAAAAGACCCTTCTGGGAAGAGAAAAGATGAAGAAAGCATGTGCATATTTCAGAAGGAAATCAGAATTTCACAGAGGTGTGTAAGTCTTTTATGGTGAATGCTATTTTTGATAGGAGGCCAGTAAACAATGTGGGTCTGACTGTGAAATTGATATTTGGTGTTGGGCTGGGGAGAGGAAGGAGACTGTCACTGGAAAGGAAGAGAAATGTCAGTTTAACAAAAATGTTGATTCTGATCCCTCCATGTGTACATGTGATTCTTAGCACAAGCACCAGTGGTCACGCTTGAGAAAGGGATCTCACTATTTTGCCTGAGTATAACCGTGCCCCTGTTATTACCAGCTTGAGGGAAAAAAACAGACAGAATCTGCAGAGTCAAACGTATGAACTAATATTTTCCCAACACACATTTTTATATCTAGACAGCTTTTCTACATTGCCATGGCAAGACAGAGCTTGTTTGCAGGGGGTGTTTGTCTAAGCATAGGACAAGCTGTCAGAGCAAAAAGCATCTGTGAAATGAGGCCTGACAAAAGGTTTTATGATCACCTGGAGAGCATCATTGAATCTAAAGATGTTATCTGAAGAAGGAATGCCTGAAGATGGAGAGAAAGGAACTGAAAAGGAAGCAGCTAGGATTATCCAAGAGGCAGTCCTGACTCTAGCTGGAAAGACTACCTCCAGGTGCAGAAAAGAATGATGTAGGATCATGGAGAAGGGAAAGGAAAATCAGAAAACCTACAAATTTGAGAAAAAGGAGGAGATTGAGTGGTAAGAACAAAAATTCTGTTTTGCAGTCAGGGCCTAAAGGTGATGCAGGACACAGGGATAATCCTGTAGGTCAGGATTCTGCCAGTAGGATAAAACATGAAAAGATTCTGGTTCTTTCATCAGGAGGCATACGGTGTTGACTGATAGTTTCTTCCTTCCTCTCACTCTAGGATTCACTTACGGTAATTTCATACATTTGGCAACGTGCTTTTACACCCTTGTTCTTCACTGATCTGCAGCTGCATTTTGCATTCAAATTTACTATATATGGTAACTTTTATGTATTAGATGCTCTTTCTTTTTTTTTCTTTGTTACCTGCAAAATCAGTTTTGTTCAGCTCCGGGTATGCATTTCTTCAACTGACCATTGATGAGTTGTTTATAAGCGTGAGGTCTCCTATGTCAAGCCCATACCGCATCACTTACCATCCTACGTCTGCATATCTCTATGCCACACACATCCTGTGGCCTCACTTCTCGAAGCTTCTGCTATCTTAACAAAGCTCCTGCTGTGTCCACACTACTTAGGTTAGAGGTGATACCATACAAACAGAGCTAAACCAAATTCACCTTAGACATCGGGTCAATTAGACAAAATGGTGTAAGAGCTAAACCAAGTAAAACAAAACTGCAGGCAGATCAAGAAAAGCTCAGGCAGAGTGGACCTGACAGCCCTTGTCCCAAGGCCTTGCAAACTGTGTACAGAGCTTATCACCTGTTAGTCTCAATGGCAAAGTGATATTACAGCTTGACACAGTTACAAAGGAAGTCAAAAGGAAGGAAAGTTAAATTTATTCCTGTTAAAATTTTTTCAAGTTTTCTGCTTCTGGAATCTAGAGCTTTCCCAGCTGCAACACTGGGAAAGTAGAAATACTAACCAAAACTTACTTCTGTACTTGATCCAATTTATAGTGCTATATTAGAAAGCAACCCCTGAGAATTTTTGTCCAAAAATCAAGAAAGGGCACAAAATCTTCTCATCACCCTTACCTTTGGCTCTCCTTTTCAGAAATACTTAGTTCCCCCTTCAATCTCTCTTTTGCCTTTTTTCCGTACAAGTGAATCTTGTTTCCATTAAATGCCACACGTTTCCTATCTATTGCATATCAGTATCTTTTATTATGAGATTGCTTCTTTCTGCTATGTCAGAAAACAAAACATAGTAAAAACTACGTTTGTCTCTATTTCTCTTACCAAAGATCAGGTATTTCCCAGCTCTGATTCATTTCAGTTTGAACTGTCACCATTAGGGGAGGGCACCATACACTTCTGGTTTTGATGCCAGCAGATTCTTTAGATTGTATGCTGAAATAAAGATTTCAGCTTATGGATTGGAAATTGTAAAGTAACAATCTATTCTCTGTTTTATCCTAATGCACAGTGCACCTGAAAACAGATGTTCTTCTCTGTTTTCTCTCTGATGCCAATGACCTTTCTTCTAATCCTTTCCTGCAACTCTTCCTGGATTATAAACCCCTTGAAGTTGCTGCCTCACCAGCTCAAGGCTTCAAGCAATACAAAATATTATTGATGTAACACAGCATTAATGTTCATAGTGGAGCTGATGATAAAAGAGATAATTTTTCTACTGACAAGAAGTTTCAGACAGAAAATCTGATCACCTCCTCTCTACCCCCACCTCTACAAACTGTCACAGAAATGTATTGTGGGGGTTTTTTTGTTTGGTTTTTTTGGGTTTTTTAAATAAAGGATTATTTACATAAATATTTACCCTGATTATAATTAAAAGTGATATTTTCCTAAGGAGAATGTTGATTTGAATAAGACTATCTTCTTCACTGGAAAATTTTCATAGTAAAATTTCTACCACATCCAGTTCATATATTTTTGCTGCTCTTATTTATTCCAGAGTATCTTCGACACATGTCAAATTTGTGAGAATCTGAACCATCACCCACAAATCTACTTTTGAGGGAATTTTTATCTTTAATTCTTCTCTGAGTCTACTCCCACCTGCAGACTCTATCAGTAAACAACAAGAGCCATCTCTTTTCCACTATCAGTGTCAATAAAATTGTATTTGTTTCTGAGTATATTATAAGAAGTTCAAGAATACTTTCATTGTCCTGGGTAAAACCTATAATAGTAGAACTGAATCATTACTGACAAAGCTATGTTCATCCTCTACTTAAGTGAGTTGAATTACAGAAAACAAACAAAAATCTCAACCAATCAAAAAGCTATCAGTTTGATTCAGACAGCAAAAGAAGAGTAACTAGAAAATTCCTTGAATTTGAATACTTATAACAAAAATAACATTTAGGTGACTTCCATTCTGAACTCTAAGCTTTTTGACTTTGTACTGGTTAAGTTTAAACTTACCAAAACCTTAGCTGAGTTCACTTAGAAGTGGGCACCATTTAAGAGCCTTTAAAATAAAGCTTCAAAATTTATCATAGAAGGATACAACTTTAAAGCCCTCCACCAGCTGGCATGTCTAGAGCTAGTGTAAATTCAAGTGGTGTATTATGTGCAGTTTTGGTGAGACAGAAAAATTATAGCATGTGGTTTTCTGAAAAGTCTGAGAATTCTGAGTCTTTTGAGCATAGTGGCCAAGAACCTGAAGCACTTGTTTATAATTCAGGTAGGATGTTGCCGTATTTTTTTCAACACTAAAAAGTCCATCTTGCTGGAAAAAAAAAAAGCTTTGTGGACTTGCATCTTTTCTGAAAACTGTTATTTTGTGCATTCTTATCACATTAATAATGGAAATAAGCATTTAGATTTGCAAAATATATTAGTACAATACATTTTCATCTACAGTTTAAAGTGACTTATTAGTTAGCAAATACTCTATGGTAAGATCTTCAGCCTGCAAACAAATAAGTGTAAAAAAGAATAAATGTTTAAGCCTTAATTTTTTTGACCTTTGTTAAGAAATTCTTCTTTGAGACTAGTGATTTTTGGCTGAGTTTTGTTTTGGAATAAAAAAGTGATGTAGACCACTTGAACAAGTGTAATTCTTAATGCATAGGCTAAACAAAAGGTTTCAAAATCCCCGAATAATTAACAGGTATTTATAAGAAGCAGCTCTACAAGGAGAAGGTACACTAAAGGAGGTTTAGTCAGCCTTAATAGAGGCAGGGACCTTCGAGGGTGATTGCAAGTCAAGTAGAACATTCAAACAAGGGCAGAAAGGGAAACAGCAAACCAAAGCTGACTGCCAACCCCTACTGAACCTTGCAGGAGAGAGCCCATATACTTCTGCCAGTCACAGCATCACTCCTGTTGTAAGTACCTAATCAAAGTACTTATAACTGTATTCCTTTGTGGAAGGAAACTGCTTTGTTGTAACAGGTGGTAAAGCTCAAAATACTACATGAATGTTAATTAGTCTTAACTTTTAACAACATTTCTTCCCAGCTAAATTGCTTAAGTAGTCTATGAGCCTATTCAATTTCCAAGCTCGTGTTTTAACTCCCATACTCAGCCTGCGTTGATGTGGTTGTTCGATATGACGCTGCTCAAGATTATAGTTAGCAAGAACTACATATATTGTAAGTAAATCTGTAGCATGTGTCTATGTCTATTCAATTCCCTCATACGAAGAAAATAACCTGTTCTTTGTGCTTAAGGCATTCTGATTGTTTCAAATTCCTGACAGTGTAATTTACTTTGGCTGATCTTTGTAATGCTTGTTTGGTTCACACCACTTGGTAAAATGTCTCTGCAAGGCAGTGTGAAGAATTGCACCCACATCAGCAACTTGTGGCTCACCAAATTATGAGAAACATGATTGCCCTGAGATTGGCTTCTTATTTACATTCTCTTATGAAGTAAGGCAATAAACTAGAAGCTAAATGAAATCAAATGTCTTGTCCATTTTTCTGTCCATTATCTTTTATGAGATTTGAAAAAGCACAACAATGAATGATTTACTTGATTAATTTGTCAGACAACTAGAAGCAATGCCTAGTTAGCTATACATAATGTGGTGGTTAAGGTAGGGTTCAAGGACTTCTATTCTGTGAAAGCACTACTGTTATTTCAGAAACTATTAATTCTGAGATATCTCTAATATCATGCATATACAGAAGTAATAGAGCTATTAAAGAAAATGATGTGAAGAAAAGACCTTGACCCAAATTTATCCCTGGGGTAGTTTCAATGATTAGAGAGGATTCATGGTAGGAATATAGCTGACCCTCATGTCAGTATTTTAAATCTCAGTGATTTTTAAAGCTAGTAGAAAAGACTTAGTGAAATTACAGATGTTATTTAAATAACAGCTTGATTCAAGGGGATGTGAACATATGCTCAAGCATTCAGCTAATATGACGCAGTTCAAGACTCTGAACAGAATGAGCTCTCTAACCACTGCGGGTATTTTGATATTTTATTGAGGTAGTACCCAGTAGTGGTGGTGAATAACAGGCAAGGAAATGGTTGTCTCATTGAGAGTAAATTAAAAAAAAACATAATTCTGAAATAAATTGTAACAGGAAGGTTTATATATTACAGATGCAACCATCTCAAACAAGATACCATTCAAAGTTCTTCAGAAATATTTATTATGTTTTATCATTGGCTGATCTTGCATGTGGGCAGAGTTAGAGGTCTTCAGAAGGTGTTAGAGGTGGAAAGATTCTGGTAAGGACTGATAAAGTGGAAACTGAAAACCAGCAAGGAACTGTCATGAGGAACAGAACTGAGGCTGCAAAGCACAGGTAATTCTTCTCTCATTGTTTGCATGGTGAAAAGCTTAAGGCAATGAAGAGGATGCTTCCTAACCACATTCGTATATCACAAACGTAAAATGCAGACTGTTTCCAAGCTCCCTGTCAATTGCAGATCACTTGCAGATCTTCTAACTGGGCGTACCCTTCTTCTAGCTATTCATCTGGTCCTGAAGAGCATGTCTGAGTTTCTAGAGTTATGGTTTCTTTTGTGTCTTCCCTGCAGTGTGGCCAGCAATCATCCAGCAGTGGAGGCTGATGCTCTGGGAAGAGTGAGCTGCAGTGCCATCAGTCCAAGGGCCAGCTGCTTTGACATTGAGTCCCCCAAGGGACCTGGCTACCCTACTTTTTGTATGGGGGATATATAGGTTGGCAAACACAACTGCTTCCCTCTGGTTAGTGCAGAAGGTGGGTCCCATCCAAGAGGCACAGCAGTTGGCATATTGTTCATGCATCCTCCTGTTGGAGGAAAAATATTGCACTTTGCTTCTGTAGGGTTTTTTTTCCTTTTTTTTTAAAAAAAATAATTAATTTTCCACTGTATCTGCACCTTGCTGGTGGGAAAGTCTCAGATTATAAGCTTCATAATAAACATCTTACACACCCTCTTTCAGTTTCTAGGATGGAGAAATCCCCTCAGGACAGGGGCAATTCCTCAGTCACTAAACTTACCTCTTAAAAGCATACAATTCATCGAAGATGTTGCATTTCAGAGCTGAAGAGGGTGATACCTCTTCCTGTGGAATTTTGCCAGTGATCACAAACCAACATAATGAAAATGAGATTTGGAAGAACTCAGACCAAATGAGAGAAAACCAATAAGGGGATAAAATAAGACTCTATGAAATCTAGCACTGATGGGAACCGGAATTTCAGTAACAGGTGTAAGAAATTTCATACACATGCAGGTGTAAAGTAAGCTGCATAAAGGTTGTGCTTTATCATAACCCCTGGTAGGTACTGGCCAGTTTAATTCTTCAATTATCAGTTTCTATTCGTCATAATTACCAAATAACAGTGCCAGTGCCATGACCACTTTCTGCACCAAGGTTCAAAGTTATTAGTGGAACTATATAAGAGGAGACTGCACTAATAGCTATAAATCCAGGGTGGATGTTCAACCCTGGGAAGCAATGTAGACCATGGAGCCCAGAGCAAAACTGTAGGAGATGCAGATAAACTAACTTGCAGCTGACAAGATCTACTGGTGTAATTAATTTCTGGACCAAACTGAACATATCAGGACTCTAAACGTGTTTAGGTGAGGACTTTTCAGTATAGAGCTTGTTAGAGGTTATTCATTTTAGAATGTCATGTAAAAAAGGCTGCTATTTTTTTCCCACTGGACAAGGCCATACCATAAATAGGATTTTCTATTTAGTCTGTAAGAAAGAAAGTCCAAAGAATGAAGAAAGCCCAGCAGAATTTCTGCTTTTGATGACCTGTTTTATGAAAAATATCCATTAATACAGCCAGAGGAGTTGTACAGAGTTATGTTCAAAAATAAAATCCTAACTCTTATAAAGAGAGAAAATAATCTGCTGTTTAGAAATAAAAGAAAAAAATCCAAACCAAACCCGAAAATGAAACCTACAGATGCTACTATAGAGAAAAAAATAATCACAGAAGCCTCTGTGAATGTCTGTCATCTTAAGGTTGAAGATGAGTAAGAGGAAATGCTGTCTGGGCACAGCAGGCATGTCGGAAGTGACCATTAAAAAGATCTCAGATAATGAAGTATCCTCTTCCCCTTGACAGAGATGATGAACATGGATGAATGACCTGGCTAATATTACTTGGTCTGAAAGAGTTCAGAGCTGCTTGCTGAGCTATTACTTGTTAGTGGATGTCATGCAGAAAAACAGGATCAAATACATCATCCCTGTTCATCATAGGGTTGTGCTGAGAGCATTTGAAATACCTCTAAATGCACCAGATACTTCCATTTTTAACAGTTTATATGCTACTTTCTTGTAAGTAATGAATAGCCTATTGACCACGCATTTATTCGATGACATATCAAAAGTCATAACAGAAACCTGGAATTATTTCTAATCAAAAAGTGTGGTACTCTGGCTACTCCACATACAAGAGGAAAAAATTGTGCATAACTATTTTGACAAAAGTCCTATTCAAGCTTCTCCTACAAGCCTTTAGCATTTTGTTGTACTGAAAAGAAAAACATAACATCTCAGGGAATGTTATTAAAAAAATCTGGTAAAAGATTTGATGTCAAAAGGGAAAGCTTGTGAATTTATGTATACAATTTTCCATCTGAAATTCTATTTAGATATCTTTGGTTCATTCTGGAAAGAACTAAATGAAATGTGTTGCCTTTACTTGCCTATCAGCTCTGCTGAAACAATTAAACAGTTGCATTATGGAATGAAAAGGAAAAAGTACAATTTGTTTTCACTTCACAGAGAAAGTCGAAGATTTAAATTTATGGACTATCGCTTAAATAGGTCTCATGTTTAAAATATGGCTCTTGCATATTTTGGACAAAATTTATGTGTCAATATACTATTCCCCAAAACAGATAGAAGACCATTCCACACAAAGAAACGGCTGGTGGTAGAAATGTCCAATAAATATCTAGGAACTGAAAATAGCAGGAACATTTTTTATGTGTAATGTAGTACATTTTATGAGGGAAAGTTTTTGTAACATATACAGAATTACACACTATTTGCCCCTTAGTGTTAATGGAAGCTGTTCGTATCACTCCCTGCATGCCACACTGAAAGTAGTTTACTTCCCCAGGTCTAGCAGTTAAAAAGAACTTGGTATTGCAGACTTTTGACTGATTCAGAACAACAGAGAGATAAATGGATGTCTAACGCACAGGCAATGCAAGTCTCATTGGAAGTCTGATCCTAAAACCCACTGAAGTCTGTGGGAAACTTTCCATTGCTTTAAATGGGCTTCAGATCAGGCTCCCAGGTGTAGCTTGGCAAAGCCACAGGTAAAACATCTGACAGCATTTGTATTACAAGCCTCCACTTTCACTAGGTTATAATCTCCGTCATAAATATTCACTCTAGACTCGGCTCTTGCCATATTCTGGAGACCAGTTTTCAAAAGTGGGTTTGATAGTTCACAACTTATTATCTGCACAGATTGCATTCTTTTAATGGGAATACGTACATGGCTCCATACTGACTACTTATTTGTGTGAGTATGTGTGTGTGTATATGCACACTCAATGTAAAATGACATGCTGAACAACTCACCACTATGTGGGCAGGTTTGCCACCACAGTCTCTTTGGATTCCCTTCCCACTTCTTTGTCACACAACCCCTTTGACCACCCCTGCATGCCGGTGCTCCTCCACTCCAGCGCTCCTCTGAACTTGAGAAGTGGGAAGAAATTTGCTTTCTAAAGACATCTATGACAGGTGTATCAGTACCCACCTGAGACTGAGCTCCCAAGGCTCCTACTATAGGCAAAGGAGATCTAGTCAATACAGTCCATCACACCTGAAGTGATCCATCTCAGCCTGACATATCAGAGAGCAAATTGCTCCCCAGCCTTCACTGACTGTATTGGCTAGTTCTCCACTGGCTATAGTGGGATCTTAGAAAATTAGTTACCAATAAAACTTTAATTTATATATTTTAATCTTGAAGGACTTCCAGCATGTTTGCATTTGCTGCCAGAAAACTGGCTGGAGCTATCCGCTCTCATTTTAAAGAGGCACAAAAAACCTGGAAACCAGTGCAATTAGTAACTTTTTACCCTCTTCTCTATTCCTTACATTTTTGTGAATTCCCACTTTCTCATCCTCACTGGGACCTTTTCTAGGGAGCGCTGAGGTGTTGTTATTGCTTCAGCCATAACACTCATTTCATAAAACAACCAATCTGGATGATGGACACCTAAAGTTCATAATCCACTAGACCCAGGGCAAGACTAATGAGCTGTCAAACCTCAGGATGTGAGATATTAGTCTCTGATAGCTGGTGTCAAGAATGGACACCCACAGTGCAGCAGTACCTTGCTCCTGAGGGGACCCTCGAATCTCAGAGGGAGGGGAAGAATTGTTCTCTTTCTGACAAGCAAACTGCACCCATCTGTTTATGTCACATCTTCTGAGTTGCAAGTAGCTTCCTACCTCTTCAAGAACTCCCTGGAAACTGGGGTGGGAATCCAGGTGCAGTGGCTACCTGTTAAATGGCAGACAGCCACCCAAGACCATGCTGTTCCTCAGGGGTGGACCAGAACAAGTATACTGCTGGGAAGCATTTGGTCACCTCATCTGCTCACTGTGGTCCAGAATCACTTGGCAGATTGTTTGTGCAAGATGTGGTGAGATGTCCATCTGAGAGCCTGGTAGCTCAGAATCTGGGAGCGAGTAGCAGGCTGTCTTACTTTGGTAGGTCCATGACAGATACCAGCCTCCAGCTCTGGCACACTGACATACTCTTGTCCTTCTTGCCACAGCTTGTCCTGTGTGAATAAGTACGGAAGTCCCACAGGGCCTGGAAGTCCTTCTCCTGTGTTGTACTACCAGGATTAGGTGAAGGGGAAATGCAGAACATTAAGCCTGGCAGAGACCTACACAGCTATTCAAACAGAAGTTTGGACCCAGCTGCTGCCTTAGTTTACTCCCTCAGTGAGTCAAGAGCAGATCTTTCACATTTTTCTATGAGAACAAACCTTCCTCTAATAGACATTGGCATCAGCTGTTTTATTTGGCTTCTGTTTCACTGGCACGTTGACTTTTTATCAGTCCTTTATCAAGTATCGGTACCCTTATGAAAGCTTTCCAGATAAATCCATCAGGCTCCTTTTCTCTTTCATGTCTCACTAACTCTGTCCCTGGGATACAACCACTCTGTTCTCTCCTCAGTCAGTTCTGGGAATGCATATTAGCACAAAACTGCATGACCTGTGCTTTTGTCACCTACTTGGTTAAATGAGGTACGGGTTAGTTTAATTGCAAATCTTTGAGGAAACAGCCTTGAAGCACACACCTTGGCATGTGTAAGTTCTCAAGGTTTAATGCTCTTTATAGCCTTTCAGTAAGGCCTGTAAGAATGACTTTGAATTAACTGACAATAATGTAACCTGTACAGCAAAAATAAAAGTGTTGTAAAAGTATTTGCTTGTTTTACTTTTAAACTGCTTGTTGGGTAAAATGGAAATATTTAATGTAGAAATACTTTAATTCTTAGATACCTATGATGATTAAAATATATTAAATTGAGTTTTAAAAGGCCAAATTTCTCTTATGGAAAACAGGCTCAAAGTTGCGGGGGGTGGGGTTTGGGTTATTGTTTTGTTTTGCTTTGGTTTTTGTCCTTTACTTGAAGGAAATTGATGACTTTTTTGATGATCCTATACACAAAACGTGGGGCAGAAAGCACACTTTAAGGATTTCAGATATCTCATGATTTAATGTAATGATGATATTGTACTCTGCATGATTAAGAAAAAACAACCCTAAAGTTCTTTAGTGCTTATATACTGCTATCAATTCTGCATCAGCAAATGACTTAATCAACTGTGATTATAGCCAGACAGTAAACATATGTTTCTCCTCCCTCAAGAAGCAGTAGATCTACCCTTGTTTGTTGATTCAAGCATGGTGTACACTTCAACATTATTAGCCAGTCACCCATGCTGTTAAATACAGAGAAGAAGATCTACCTGCTTGCAGAGAGAACTGCAAGTATTTTCAAGGTAGAAAAGAAAAGACCTGAAGAAGCAAGGTGGCAACTATCCACCTGAGAATGGAAATTATTTACCAGCCTGTAACTTTACTGCTAGATTTTTACAAGAACACTCTTGGCAAGAAAGCAGTGCCTTGTTTTGCTCCCAGAAGTACAGGCTGCTGAAAACAACACTGTGGAGCAATGAAGCCAGTGGTACACTGATACTGTAACATCATTTTCTAGGGAGTCGCTTGCTTGAGGGCACGTTTCACAGCATGGCACTACAAAGCAGTGGTTACTTTTGGTGATATGAATATTACATATAAATACACTCAGTGTGTAACAAACTAACCACAAAGACGACAGACATGTTTGTTCTTCTTTAATATTTTTCCGCTTTTATTCCTTAGCTTTTTTCCAATTCACTGGGTGCTTGATGCTCCCCTTATTACAAGATTTGTATTCCTTTCTCACACTCGTCTAAATATACTGCCATAACAGTGACCAAAAGTAGGATTTTCCAGGGCTGAAACACCTAACTCACATTAATTATAGGCTATATCCCTGCAGTGAACTTCTTGTCCTGCATTTGATAGCAGCACTGCTGGCCCACAAGGCCATGCTAAAATTTGTGGGAATCTTATGTTACACCAAATGCTGGGACCACCCAATCTGCCCTCTCTTTTACAGCACTTTTAGTACCAGTGGCTTCACCCTCTTGTTCTCTGAACCAAAAAGGGAGGCTTTTTCTCACAATTTCCCTTAGAAGCAAGGAGAGAAAACTGTTAAAACAGAATCCCCAACACCAACAAAGCATCAGACTTACAAGCCCTGTTGTGTCCCAGTTCCTGCACCATTTCTGAGACATGTTACCTTTTTCCCTCCCTCTGCCTCAGTGGGCCTGCCAAAGCTAGTATCCCCCTTTGTCAGAGACTGGAAGAGCAGCCATAGTCTTACACCTGCAAAACGTGACCCTCAGTAGCCCCTCCCTTAGAGGTACTCAGTCCTGCACTCTGGTTCATTCTTCTGCTGGCCCAAGTGACGGGGCAGGCAGCAGCTCCGTTACCCAGGTGCCATCTCAATAAGTGCTCTGTATCCCACATACCAGGAGAATTTCCCGGGCTGCTATTTTGGCTTAGCCTTTCAGATGAAGCTTCTCAGCCTCCCTTCAATCCCTGGGAAGGTAATGGAGCAAATTCTCTTGAAAACCATCTCCAAGGATATTAAGAACAAGAAGGTGATTGAGAGTAGACCGTATGGATTTACAAAGGGGAAATCATGCTTGACCAACCTAATAGCCTTCTGTGATTAAATTACTAGCCTAGTGAATGGAGACCATTGAATATTGTTTATCTTGAATTCAGCAGTGATTTCAACATTGAACACTGTCTCCTGTAGCATCTTCATAGACAAATTGATGAAGTACAGACTAAATAAATGGACAGTGAAGTGAACTGAAAATAACTGCTGCCCTCAAAAGGTTATGATCAACAGCACAAAGTCCAGCTTGAAGACGGAAGCCAGTCACTGGTGGTGTACCCCAGGGGTCAATAATGTGATGAATACATTTTAACACCTTCATTAGTGACCTGGATGATGGGACAGACTACGGCCTTAGCAAGTTTGCAGGTGATACACAACTGGGGAAGAGTAGCTGATATGCCAGATGGCTGTACTACCATTAAAGGGACTTCTATGAGCTGGAGAAATGGGCAAGCAGGAACTCCATGAAGTTCATCAATGGAAAACACAAAACCCTGTACCTAGAGAGGAATGAACTCATGCACTAGTGCACACTGGAGGGTGACCGACTAGAAATCAACTGTGAGAAAAACCCAGGGATCCTGGAAGAAACCAAGCCAGCAATGCATTCTCACAGCAAAGAAGTCCAGCAGCAACCTGGGCTACAGCAGGAATAGTGTTGCCAGTGGTTTAAGGGAAGTGATCCTTCCTTTCTACTCATAACCTGGTGAGACACATCTAGAGTGCTGAGTCCATTCCTGGGCTCCTCAGTATGAGAGGGACATAAAGATACTGGAACAGGTCCAATGAAGGGACACAAAGATGATTAAGGCGTGGAGCATCTGATATGAGGAAAGGCTGAGATAGCTTCAACTCCTTGGTCAGGAGAAGGGAAAGCACAGGAGACCTTATCAATGTGTACAAATACCTGATGGGAGTAAGAAAGAAAAAGCAAGGCTCTTTTCTATGGTGCCAAGTGACAGAACAGGAGGTAATGAGCACAAATTGAAACAAAGGATGTTCTGTCTGAACATAAAAAAACATTTCTCTTTTTTTTTTTT
>VXBO01000960.1:35629-62422 GCA_013400135.1 Rhinoptilus africanus
TTTTTTTTTTTTTTTTTTACTGTCAGGATAGCCGTGCACTAGCACAGGCTGCCTAGAGATGTTGTGAAGTCTTCATCCTTGGAGATACTCAAAACCTGACTGGATACACCCCTGAGAAACCTGCTGTAGGTGACCTTGCTCTGAGCAGGGGGTTGGACTAGAAGATTTCTAGAAACTCCTTCCTACCTCAACCGTTCTCTGACTGTTTTTGATTTGAGGAGCTAGAACATCTGTTCTGCTTTGACTAAACCAAATCCGTTGTTCTGGTCTTCACTGTTAGGGAAGGAAAAATAAGTTTAAATACTTTTACTACGAGGAACTGTAATTATTGTGTAATATAAGCAATACTTGCCTCTTCTGTGGTTGTGTTAAAACCTATCTATAACCAGAAAAAAAAAAAAGCCAAACAACAAAACCAAAAAAACCCCCCAAACCTCCAGAAAATTATATTCTTTTTGGGAAAAATCACTGCTCTTGAAGGTGTACATTTCTTCTGCTTTCAGCAACCTATAATATCAAGTTCACAGACCGCTTAGAAGAAACAAGCAGTTTGTAAATGTCTTTCTGGTTTTGGCAGGAAATCAATGCCAAACTGGGGTCCTGTGACAGCTGTAGAACTTGTCCAGGTATGCTGAAACAGCTGTGAGTGGTTGAAGAACATTTGAGTAAAAAGCATGGAGCCTATAAAGATTATCTAGTTGCAGGGTTGCCTGCTCTCTATAGGGACCTCTTTTGGCTGAGGCTCTTTATGTCTCTCACTCTGAAAAAGTGCAAGGCACTTTATGAAATCTCCAATTGCCAGGGGATGATGGCAAGTTTTTATCTCAGGAGTGGAAGAGCAGTCTGCCAGGCTGTGGAAAATAGCATCATGCCCAGGATCAGAGCTGGCAGCTGGGCTGCAGGAGTCTGTACTGGAGCAGCAGCTGCTACCCATCCATACCAAGTGCTTAGAGTCCTTGGCTCCCTGTGTCTCTGTAAATATAACTCTGCTGACCCTTCTTCTGACCCTGCTGCTTTCCCTATTTATTATGTATTAATGAGGAGACTCTTTCAGCAGTTCTTCTGGGATGCTCAAGCAATCCATAGTGTGACTACAAGGGCTTCAACAGTGCAGTGCTGACTTTTTGTAGTACTATGAACTTTCATCCAGAAGAAATGTTTATGGCCACCTTAATGGCTTTGAATCTTTTGGTTGTTGAACCAAGTCTTGGTCCTGAATTACAAATTACTTTTCTCCAGTATCTTTCCTACAAATGTAACAGCAATGGCTCTGTTCTGAGAAGTTTAGTATATGGCCAGCTAAGATTTGCTCTCTCAATGCCTAGTGGAAATGATGATAGATAAATCTCCAGCCACCTGGAATAAATGAAGTCTTACATGGAAGTTAAATATATTACCAAAAATGTTAAATGAAGCCAATCAATATCAAGTAAGAATAAAAGTGTGGTTTCAATTACATTCATAATGCTCCATCGCAGGCAGGGAAGAAGGGGGAAAATGTGTAATAAACAATTTCCCCCTTAAACTGAAAGATTAATTGTACTGCTAAGCAAAACTGTGTGTATTGGAATGACTCATTCTTTTCTATAGTTAAGAGCACATTAATCATTGCAGATACTGGAATTTTGGGGAGTCTAATTAGCAAGTAGATGATGTTTCCAATGTATTTTCTTCAAAGTCCCATTGCTTTCCTTCCTACCTTTTCAACTGTATACATACATTTTTCAGTGCAATATGGTATATGGTATTAAATCAGAGAAAGTGTAAATGACAGTCACAGCTGGTTATTAATATTGATGTTCACCTAATTAAACATTATAACCCTGAGGTGTTAATTTATAGCATCTTCTCTAAAAATCTAACAGATTTGAATGTATTATCTACATGATAGAAATAAATCATCCTGGCAACAGTTCTGTAGCACTTAGTCATTTGAGGAAACTAATTTTTCTTAAAAATACATACCTTTACACCAATTAATTAACTTTATGTCTTTGAATTGAGAAAGCAATCTTCTTTCTGTGCTGCTGTGGTACTTCACTGTGGAAATCAGATACTTTTGTGGTTGATGGTTAGGAGGAAATTCTGCAGCTTACAAATTACAAATAATATTAGATTCCAGAAATGATTTAGCACTTTGTCATTAGCAAGTTTCATATCTGATATTAGATAATCCATATGTTTGCAGGAATATTTTTCCCCTACCTTATTTCCTTCTCTGTAATACCAAACATAAGCTCGTCTGTAACCAGTCATTTACCAGGCCTATTTACATAGCCTAAAACTAGGCATAATCTATTATATCTGAAATGTAATGCAATGCAGCTGCATAAAATGTTTTTTCATTGGGAACAGTAGATTGAGAATGCTGCATGTTGTGATGCAACAGTTTTTATTTTTAATCAAAAGGGTGAGACTGGCAGTTCAGATTCAAGCTAAACATATTTCATTCAGCCTCCATTCCCTGGCGCAACACAACAAAGTCAATAGCAATGTTCTAACCCATCTCCCTCCTCCTCTTCCTACGAATCAATTGTGTTTGTTCACTTATCACCTTCTGGATCATATTTCATTTCTATTTTGGGGAATCAAATGTGATACAGAATAGCTGCTACCTATTTGCTGCAAATTGCTTCTTGCTGCAGATTCTTATTCCTTTGCTGTGTAATTCATATCAGTTTTAATCTCGGAGTCTAATAACACATCAGAGCTTTTCAAAGACACTAGACCAAATGTGTAGTCTGCCTCAGGACTTTGGCTGAGTTCTGATCCTCTTAAATACCTTCTAAATACAGACAGCAGTTGAGTCCATCTTTTTTCCAGGTTCATCTGTCTGAGACAGATTTACATTCATTATGCAATTTCCTATTTGGCCTGAAAGTTTAGAAATGCCCCCATAGGTGCATGACCCCAACGATCTATTGTGATCATTTTTAGGTGGGCAGGCACTTGAAATCTTCTTTTATTACCTAAGAGAGAAGAAAAATTACATGAGCAGGAATATAATTAGCTTCACCTGTCAGTGACAGGATATTGGAGTTATGGAGATTTCACAACAAGGACTTCTATCCCTGCTCGCAAAGCAAGGCTGCTTAGGTGGGGTTTTTTCAGACCAATGGTAATCTAATGCATTTTAATGCAGCTGTCTTTGGAAGGCTGGGTCTTTCTTCTTCCAACAAATATAACTAAGATATAGTCAGACTTCTTTTACCTGACTTGCTGACATTATGAACGTAAGGAAGGCTGAAGATTAACAAGAATTCTAAACAACATATCAATCAGTTGAATATTTAATTTGCAGAAATCTTATTTGAGGAATTTTTGAACCAGATTTCCAGGTGCGGAAGAAATAGTTGTCAAGAAAAATGCCTAAATAGCCACTTTTTTTTTTTTCTGTAATCATGCATTTTTTTTTCCTGTAAGGTAAAGCAACCTACTTTTTTTTCCTAAAAGGTAAAGTGACCCATCAAATTATTTCAGATTTCTCTGTTATGATGAAACATGCAAATTTATTTTTTAGTGATTTTTTTTAATTTCAAGAAAACAAGAGAAAAACCTTTTAGTATAAAAAATAGCCTTCTCATACAGTATTTTCCACACACACGTGCTATTCCAAGATTGAATATGCTGTCTCAGTAATGTCATTGTCAGTCTGAAAATTCAATACAGAACCCATGCAACCCATGGACCTATGAGTCAGACCACATGCTAACTAAAATAAAACCAAGTTAAATATTGAACTTAGACACTATGATGCTCAGTATTACAATCTCCACCTTGCAAACGTTTGGCTCCAGAATGGAATGATTTTAGCATCTAGATTTTCATTATTATAACTTAGTACATCCAGACACCTTGAAAGAAGCTCAAACACCACCCCCCGCCCCATGTTTAGGAAAGAGAAACTTAAATGTGAGACAGTGTTTAAAGATTTTTAATGAGAAGCACTGGGCATATGGCCTAAATATAGACTATCACAACAATTTAGAGGCACCACACTCTCACCAATATTTGTAACTTTGAAACCTCCTCTGAAAGAAGGTCTCTCACTCCTTTCAAAACTCATTTCCCAAACAGAGGAAAAACCTGTCTTTCCCTTTGAGTTCCAGCACCAAAATGTTCTTTCCCCTTATATAAAAGGACTGACTATCCTGGTAAAGGATTTTTTTTTTCATTATATGACTAGAAAAAAGAACCCATTCCTGTGAGCAGGATCTGGAACCCAGCCTGCCCCTCCTGCAGGTGTATGCCCATTGACAAGAGAAAGGCTCTTTCTCTGTTTATTCTAAGTGTGACAACTTCGCCTTCTCCTCATTCACTCCAAAGCACACCCACAGCTGCATATCTGCCCGCAGAGACAGCTGCGCACCCAGTCTTGCAGTGAGGGCAGCTTTGAGAGGGACAGAGGTGCTGCTGGGTCTGGAGCCCCTCAGCAGGTGGTAGAAGGAAGTTTACTAGCCACTCTGCTGTTGTATTAAGTGCTTCCTCAGACTTTCTCTTTTGAAGAGACATCTCACACTTCATTTTATAAAGATCACAGATTTGTATTGCTATGCTGATAATCTCTGTAAGAACCAGTCTCTCAGCAAACCTAATGCCCTAGGATGACTGGCAAATGAAACATTATTTAACTCAGTGCTGCTCTTTTTGACCTGCTAAGATAAAGGTATACCTTAGCACATCACTGACTTTTTGGTGTCAGTGAAATTAAGTACTGGAAAAAAGCGCAAAAGGAACATAAATTCCTGCAGGGAGTTTTGGACACTGATACTGTTTGGGATTTAGAGAGTTAGTTCCCAGTTTAGGATAATAATCATATTTTGGATGCAGCCCATAGAGTCTTTTCTACACACAGTATCTTGAATTGAAAGGAAGCCTAACACTACTTAAGGTTTCTGAGAGGATTGCTGTCAAGTCACAGAGAACAGATAGCAAAAGTGTTTTTTACTCCTCTAAGAACTTCTTTGCTTTATGAACACCACAGCATTCTCAGTAGATGAGTGCTGAAAATGATAGGGACAAGGTATCGATAGTTCAGAAAATGAATCCAAAGCAATGACCAGCTAAACAATCAAAGCATGGTTTTAGTAGCCTGGAGTTCATTCTCTCTGTCAAAGTGGCAAGCAGCTCTCTGTACAAAGAATGGGGATTACAGTATGTTCTCTTATCTGTCAATGTACGGGAGGAGGAGGCTTTCACAAAGACATTTTTAGTAAGCCCACCAGGACAGAATTACAATTAACCATTGTGGGCAGATCAAATGAGAAATCCATCACTGATGCAGTGCTTTTGCTGTGACAGCACTTGGGATCTAGATGGCAATTCTGAATGCAGAGCCTTAACTGAATAAGCTCAATTACAACTTCTATACATTTCCTTGATTACATCAGGCATTAAAATATACAGAATAACATTTTATAAAAGCTGATTGTCAGGAGAAGACTAAGAAGAGGCAGGAGAAAAAAAGTCTATTTTTCAGGAGAAAGCTAAAAATCATTGCCTCAGAGTCAAAAGCCAGAATATAACAGATAACTTTCATGTTTGTTTTATATATTTTTTTAAATGGATCACAAATAAAGCAGGAAATTCACATCAAAGCAAATAACCATTCCATTAATACCAAGCAGACTTTTTTCTTTTCTTTGAGACTAGAAAATGTATGATTTAAAAATACTATGACAGGCTAGGATGTTGCTGTTCATGGAGAGAGAGGGAGCTACGTGACAAAAAGGCAACACGTTGCACCAGATACTAACAAAGAAGAAACAGACTTCTTTTAAGGAGACACTGAGCCAGTATCATGCTTTTCATTAGGCATAAAAGCTGCTGCTGTTTGCTTAAAGCACTTACCTTTAGATAAAATTCCAGAAAAAAATCCCAATGTCGTCAAAAACAACAAGCAGATTTTAGTGTGGGATTTGCTACTAGATGTGCTAGAACTGAAACTCACTCATGCAAACATTCTTGTCTTTATCTTTACCAGCCAGTGATGAACTGTAATTGTGGTCACTCCGTACATGACTATCAGGCAAATTGGTTTGAGTAATCTCAGCTGTGAAGATTTTGACCTGAAACAATGCATATTGGTATCAGCCTACCTGGTCTTGTCAGGAGAATTTTTTCTTTGATGTGTGGAGACCTGGACAGACTCTAAGGCAGGTGAGTGGGTAGTGAGTGAAACACTTTCAGTTATCCATGAAGCAGATGTCCCACCTGTGAAAGACTGGAACTTTAAAATAATTGTCTCAAAGCTTGCTTAAACTTCTGCAAATCGAGGCAGGCTTGCAGGCCAATAAGAAGCTTGCTTGTTTCTGTTTAGCACGTTCTGCAGACCATCCTCTTGCTTGCCGGTCACCACCCAAGATTGCCATCAGCTGCAGAGGGTGTGTTGCTCCCCCCCAGCTGGAAAGGGTGTAGGACTCCGGCTGTCAGAGTGGCCAAAGCTGCCTAGCTGGAGGGCTCACCCGACCCTGTGTTGTTAACTCCAAAATTGCTGAAGCACAATAACTGTGCTAAGCACTGCCTAAACAGCAAGGGGGGCAAGAAAAGCTTACAGGGCAACCATGTAAAGTGACAATTAGCTAGGCAAAAGTTACCATCATGCTGATTGGTCAAGCTATGGACTGATGTGGGCTACCTGGACTATAACTGGCATGGTGATCCACCACAATTTGGGAATCAGGACTGAGGCTCCTACTGCCATCAACCATGGATCAGCGGGATACCACTGAGCTTCCAGAGGACCACCGAGATGTCGTCGGGCCTGTGGTGGTGACTATACTCTTGCTACACTCTGTAATACTACTTCTCTTTTCTGCCTTTCCTCTACTTCTACCTTTACTCTATTGCTTGTCTCAGTGACTTTTGCTAGGGAATAAAAATAAGCCAGTAATGAGTCCATCTGACCTTGTTTGTGTCTTAATTTCACTCTTGGAATAATTGCGAACCTATCCCACTAATTTAGTTGGACTGGGATGTAACATCACCCATTTCCCTTATTTTCATAGGATGCTAATTTCTCCTGTACTTAGACATGTCATAGGAGCAGTGGAAGGCACATTCTGGGACTGTTAAGAGTCACATTCTTATTATGCATATTTTAAAAAGCTCTATAGAAACAAAGCAAAATGTAACTCAGTCTCTAAAATAACTGTCTCAAAGGTATTTTAAATCCTAAATTGAATAAAATGGAGATCAACGAGGCATTCGGGGAAATGTAACACTAAAAGGAAGACAGGGGTTCAAACAAAAGCAGCCTCCGTAAGCATGAGTCACCAGCTCTGATAGTCTCACACAGAACTGTGTAAGAGAGGCAGATTTTCTGCTAGTAACAAAATAATTCAGCTAGGAATTTCCAATCATTGTAACAGCCTGCAATCTATCTCACAAAGCTAGATTGCTGAGACAGAAACTCTTTCTCCACATATATACACTTCCAAACATAAATGTATTTCATTCCAGATTCAAGCCTTTGCCCTTTGCCAAAATATAAATAGCAAGCAAAACTGAAATTACTGGGTTTGCTCCCTCGGGGTAATTTTTACTTCTTGTATGGTCTAATCAGTGCTGGGAACTTGTTCAGATGGTTCTCATCAAGACCTGCTGCATATTAGAAATGCCGCAACATTGTCTTTCATCCTTTATCCTTTATGGCTACTGCAGTCGTGCAAAATGTCATCGGCCTTTGCTGACCCCAGTTTTTAGTAAAACAATGAGCATAATGCATTGGCTAATAATCTGAAGTGTTTTTCAAAGTCCCAGGTCACTTACCATAAATCTGTGGCCCGGCTCCATTTGTAATTCTCCTGGGTGTTTTCAGGTCAACCTGTTGCCATCTTGAATAGTGGCTGTATAAAATAGGTCAAGTGGTTAATATTCTAATGAATCCATTGCAAATAAGTCAACCCTATAATAAACCTCTGCAAAGGTCCACTTGTCAGTAGAAAACAAAAATAATTCAAGGTAAGAAAGATTTTTGCTCTAGGAGATCTCAGGATATCCTTTCTTATTGGCTTTGCAGTAGTGCTTTCATCCCAAGGTGAGGACAGAATTTCCTTTGAAATAGGTCAATGACAAAGAGGAAATTATATGAAGACAAAACAATTTCAGAAATCTACAAGAACTCAAGCTAGTATTTGTAAGAATAATATAAGCAGTTAGATAGCTACCATGGTGTACACCAGTGCAGTACAATTTGTTCTATAGTACCTGTTCAGGAGTGCAATAACAGCAATAAACATGAGGGAAGTCCTCTCCAAAAATGGTCTAATAGAACGTAGTGTTTCAAGATGAAAGGAACCCTTGAAGACTTTCAGAAGAGGAAAGCATTTCCCTGAAGATCTGCAGAAGGATTTTATCAGAAGCTTTTACTACTAGTAGGAAAGCAAAAACTTAGAAAGTTCAGAAAAGGCCTAAGAAGAAGTGCTATAGGGTATTGCATAGCCACAGATGGTACCGTTGTGTTCTGAAGAAAAAAAAAATCTTCAAACAAAGAGTTAGGAAGCAGTTTGTTGACACCTGCAAAGAGACCTTGTGGGGTGGCATCTGAAGTCTGTCATGTCCAGTGACTCCTCATGAGAATTTGCCCATCCATCTCTTAACCATGCAGAGACAAGTAACAAAACTTGGACTAGTGTAAACAGTGAAATTAGGGTGATATCTCATTAGGAAACCTCAAGCCAACTGTGGAAATATAAATAATCAGTAGGTAAATCACAGTGAAGCAGTATATGTATTAATAGGCAAATTGTCAGAGGATCTCACAACCCAGAGTATGCTGCTAATCCAATTACAAGAAACTGATTGCCAATCCAACTTGTGAATGTCAGGATTACTGCTTCATTAAATCTAATGGCTCCCTGAAGCAGGAAATTAGGTGGGTTAACAACTATTAAATTTTGGTAGTCCAATCAAAAATGTGATGACATCACCCTGTCCACATCAAAAATGATTGGAAATGTGATTATGAAGAAAATCTGCACTGTACAGCAAAGAAGTTCAGAGAGAAATACCAGGGAGTTAATATGTAGATATTTGAAAAAAGTCCTTTCTCCAAAAGATTTCTTGGCACAGCAAATTAACAGGTGTTTTGTAAATAGTCTAGGAAATTTGTTCCCATTACAACTGAGAAAGTACATTTTTCCCCATTACAAGGAACACAAGAAATCACTTCTGAATGAGCAAAGCGGTTTTTCTCTGTGACTATATTTTTAGCTCTTACTCTTATTGTGAATGATAGATTCTCACTTCAGCGGAAGACCTGAAAATAATTAGAGAAAAGGTGTACTATAATTACTGTTCAGCATAAAAGTACCAAAATAGTGCACACACAGGTTGACATGGTAAAGAGTGTACAGCTTTTCTGACACCATTAAGTCCTGTGTTATGCCTGTTTTGTGCCAGTGTAGTTACACTAAAACTAGTGGACTTAAGCCCAACAAAATACACAGGAAGAAGGAATTAGAGGCACCACAGTGCATGTGCAACATAACACAGATGTTAAAGTCTGCTTTTAAAGAGCTGGAAATGCCTGGCCTTGGACAAATCAGACATCAAGTAATTGCCCTAAGCAATTTGACATAAAAGGCCCTGTTCTGTGCCAAACAATAAAATTGACCCCTCTCTTCTTTCCTCCCCAAAACCAGTTGATTCCGACTGCCCAAGCAACTTTTTATCATTCTTACCCACAATGTACTTTCAGCTCTCCAGCAACATAGATTTTCTCCCTGATGTCCCCTCTTTCTACCTCATATTCCCACCTGGAAATACAGATGGCAGAATTGCCTCCGGTGTTGCCAAATATGGAGGGGATCAGGCATGGCAGCATTACCGTCAGTCATTAGCCCTGCGTTCTCCTCTGATCTCTAGCATAGATTTTAAACCAATTTTTTTTTTCTAGAATATTTCCTTCCTTTGGGCCTCTTCCTTGCCCTGGAGAAGCCACTCTTTCATCACGTGTCTGGATGGTATTTGGGGAAGCAGGGTGTTCTGTGCTACAGCAGTGACAGAAATAATTCTAAAGGACAGGTGACCTGAAACATTAAATAGTGGGCAGATGCAGGCAAATTGCCTCAGTAAGCACTGTGATTGTGTATGATCCTTTCCACCTGCTAATGAATATGCATGTGGAAAATAAGAAACTAATTTTTTTTTAAACTATGTTGAGTTAGCGCTGGTAGTGAATAAATTAGGATGATAAAATGTGAAGTCATCCATATTTAAGATTTAACAGAAAAGGACAGTTATAATCTGCCCAGGAATAAATATAGGTTCAGAACTAGAAAGTTTCTGAATGTCAGAGGAAGGAGATCTGTAACACGCAGTAGGCATTCAGGTCTGGGACAGGGGAAAGGGTAGTTTCCAGGTAAGTTTACAGATGGGACCCAGTTGTCTGATGCCATAATTTCCAGAATGTCAGTGGTCCCGATGCTTCTTTTAAACCCCACAGACTACTTTGGCAGGCTGAAAAGAACTGTGTGTAATTAACACCAAAAAGAAATTAATATGAGAAGACAAAGTTTATCATCAAACGATAACATGGTAAGGAAAAAGACAAGGCTGATGATAAAACTGTAATGGGAACTGGCAGAAGAGAACCTCCACAGCTGTAAATTTTGGCATAATCTTGGATGTTATCAGGAGGACAGAGTCAGGCTGTGCTATGTTAAGAAATTTGCTTCTCTTATGTTTTGTAGAATAAAGATCGTAAATAGCTGAGATAACCAAATTAATAAATAGCATAGTTGTATACATTGTCAGCTGCTACATAATCCTGGGCATGAAAAAAACATTGATACTTAAATGTTGACCCTTTCCTAATGGCAGCTCATTTTCTGACACTGAGCATATCGTGTAATGCACAAGCTCTGGCAGTACTCACTCAGTTGTAATGTAAACCCAGATAGATCTTCAAATTCAATATTCTCTTGATTATTGCACCAGTGCAATCATATTTAGAGCAGTTTTCATGCCAGCACAACCAGACCAAGCCTTTTACAAAACACAGAATTCCTGGTTGCTATGTGATGTGTACCCTCTTCCCAGTTGTATACCTGAATAGTTTAATGTGTGGATTTACTTGTTACCATGGCTGGCTTGAAATAATTGCAGATATATCTCTGTCCTGGATTATTCTGATTTCAGTAGCTCTTTCTTTTATTTAAATATTTAGCAGTTGTTACATTTAAATATTATTTTCTTAGCAATATGAATATCCCTAACTCTAATGGTTAAGAGGCTTGTATAAAAGATAGAGACAACAGTTTCAGGTCCTTCCTCAAATTAAGGAAAACAGAGATTTTAACCTGAATATTGCTAATTGGTTATTTAATCACTAAACTGGTCTCAGAAACATCAAGCTTCTTTTTTGAGAAAAGTGAGTTTTACATGATGCGGTACACTTCCCGCCAGTTTGGAGACAAGCAGACAGTTACCTCTAAGACTGAGGATTTAATGGTTTTTTTTCACTTCTTTTCTTTTTTCTCCTTGTTTTCTATTAGTTCTTCTGCACTGTCTTTTTGACATCCCTTCCTCTTATTTGGATTCTGGCTTCAGATAATAAATCTAGGTAGCAGAGAGGCTCAGCCACAGATGGTGCAGCTCTGTGACTTACTGAGCCTTGCTTTACAAGTTTTGCCAACAGTTTTACAAGTACAAACAGAGAAGGATATGGGGCCAAATTTCCTACCCTGTACATCAGGGCTGTGTCTTGCTGTAGCTACAATTTGAGCTGCAATATTGAATGTTACAGTAGTTTCGCTGTGCAACTTCAGGCTGACAAAGTGCACACAGCAGCCATCATTGTTAAAATCAGTGATTCACTGTGAAGATAAAAAATTACTTTTTCTCTCAGGATCTTACTTCACCCACACAGCCCAGTGTGAAATTGTATAAAGATGCTTTGCCCAAACTCCATCCGACCAAAGTCTACAACCAAAAGTGATATTGTTGTACATAGTGATTCTTTGGTAGGGATAATGAACCAAGCTAATCCAACTGCATTGCCTTTGGGGAAAAGTATCTTGCCTTGATGTGATCAGTCAAAATAATCAGTGGGATCTCTGCTCCAGCAGTGCATTATTTCTTGTGAGTTGCTTCTAGTATATTTTAGCCATGGGGTTGATTTACAGTTGGACTAAAAGTAGGATTTAGAAGCCTTGAAATGGACAAGTCCTTCAGGGAAACCAAGGATGTCTCTTTTACAGCCCTGTAACCTTCACCATTCGCATTCATTGGGCATTTGCCTACTCATCTCAAAGGTCTTCAGGTGAGCCTGAGCCTCAGGAGTTTGCACTGGCCATGCAGTTCTTTATAACCCACTAAAAACTCTGATATGATCCAGGTTTAAGCTGACCTAAGTAATACCCACAGCTTCACCCTTCCTGAAGTTAAAACTTTCCTGGGTTTAAGATGAATGGTTATTGACCTGGTAGGGAGTAAAAGCACCCTGGCATGCAAATAAATTTTGTCTTAACACACAACTGACAGCAAAACAAAAATGGGAAAGTTCTAGGAATAACTGCCAGGACCTTTAGTTCCTTAGTTGGAGTCTCCTTCTCTGGAGATGTTCCTGTCCAGCCTGCTCTAGGTGAACCTGCTTTGGCAGGGATGTTGGACTAGATGATCTCTGAAGGTCTTTTCCAGACCCTACCATTCTGTGATTCCCCCTTGTTCCCAAATAAGTGTCCCAGCTACCGTATGGGAATGATGTTCATTGGTACCTGTTGCTTGACTCTCCTCATAAAGGTCATGTTATATGCAGCACCTTTTTCTCTATGAGGAAGAAAGCTAGAGGAAGAGCATGCCCTCATGCTGGAGACTAGAGCTGCCTTCTGAGTGATGGCAGATGCTTGCTCACCACTCTGTGGGGATGCTCTGATCACTGGGATGGAGGGATTCCCAGTTCTGGCCGAAGGTGCTCTAGTGCATGAGACCAGTATTGAAAATGCTGCCTCACTCTTTCATTTAATGGGTCTGTGCAGACTGGATCAGCAATTTCCTATTCATCCTGTAAGCTCTTGGTGGAAGACAGATTCATGATTTAAATACCCTCGATCTATCTAAAGAAGCACTGCTCCCAAAACAGCTAAAGGAGAGAAGGAGGTCCCCAAAGCAGGAATTTCTACCTCAGGCCTACAGGGGAGTCCACTTTGTGCAGGAAACATGGGTGGTCAACATGGAAGGTTAAGGAGATTCCTCACTGGTCATCCAGGGGTGCAATTTTTGTTAAAACAGGATTTAAACTAGACATCTAAATAAGGAAGGCTTGACCTTGATCTAAATTTCTATTCTTATGAAATGTTAAGCATAACACGATCACACAGTAGGTCTATTTTTAATATCCAAGTCTGTGCAGGTATGGTTCTATTGAGTCATAGCTAATTAAAATAGCTTTGCTGTTCGCCTTTAAATAACATGTTTTATTTATTTATATATTTATTTAAGCTAACCAATCATAACAGCTTTCAAAAAAACCCACTAAATATCTTTTGAAAAAATTCACACAGGGAATAGATCTCTGCATGTTCATTGAATGATCTAAACAGTACTCAAAAAAATTCCAAAAATCTGGTGAAGCACTGGTTAATTTTTATTATCTGAAGAGGAGGAAGGACAGAATCTTCAGAATCAATATTTAAAGTGAAACTATTGACCTGAATACCTGTTCATCTTTTTAAACTTTTTTTATTATTATTTTATTTCAAGAATACTAATTTTCTGTCTATGACAGAACTTGGAACAGATGCAGTGAAGCAGAAGTTAGAAGAATCTGTTTGCTCTGATTGCTGGCCAGAGGGCAATGCAGGGCTATATAGCAATGCTGAGAGTGAATGAAGAGCTCTTTCAAACTGATCAAAGTCTGCAAACCACACAACTTTTCCTTCCTGATTATTTGTTTGTTCGTTTTTTTCACGAAGAGTTGAACATATCAATATGTTTTCAAACTTTCTGATTTTAACAGTGAGTCAGTGAAAGGCCAGGTTTATTTTAAGCACATGTGTATTTTATGTAAAAAGTAGAACAGTGCATATGCAGACGAAATAAATGATGTCATAACAGGCTACATAGCTCACATGCTGGCATAAAGAATGAAACTATTAAGTGCTGTATTAAACAGCTTCATGGAAGTTTGCGTGCATAATTTCTTTAATTTACATTTTCATAATAATTCTTTATAACAGTACAGATTTTTGCCTTCTAACTCAGCATAACAAAGCGCATTTCAAACATTTTGTGAATTAGATCTTGTAACACCACAGCAAGGTAGGAAACCAGAGACAGCACCTTATTTATGGTTGATGGAAACCAAACCAAAACGAACAATTTTGCTAGCTCTCCTGAATTTTTCATGTCTCACATTACTTGATATTTTTCTTTAAAAAAAAAGGTAAAAATTAGATTCTCATGGCCCTTTTGCTGGGAGATGAATCTGTCCCAGGAGTTTCTCCCCCTGGTCCTGCCGATATACACTCTAATGTCTTCAGCTACGCTTGTGCAACTGTTAACAGGGACGCGCCGTAAACGAGATGGTGAAATTATCTGGATTTAAAGCAGTCCTGATACCTGCTCCCTCCCTAAATTTTTCCCATAATATGGATTATATTCCTAACCCATTTCCTAGCACAGTGACCTTGTGATGGTGTTGAGGTGGACAAAGGGGACGTGATCCATAGAGAAGGGACAGGACCAGGCAGACCGAGTGGGACCCCTCTAACAAGCACACAATGGCTTTCAACTACCTTGCTTTCCTAAAAGACACAAGTAAGCAGGCAAAACCTGTCTCGGACCTGGACTTTGTGGGGGAATGGAGGGTTATGAGACTGCCTATGTTTTATGCATATAAATGCGATGGATTCCAGGGAATAAGGAAACCTCCTAATTGAGCTCTGATGTTAGGCTTCTCTCACAGTCAGAGAAACAAACTGCAATACTAGGATAAAAACCACAGTTAAAGATTTGTTCAGACTTACTTAACTCCTGGGGGTGAATTGCGGTGTACTCTTAGTAATGCATACCATCCCCGCGCTTCCAGGTCCTTGGCGATACATGCCTTCTACACTGCAGAGGAAAGGATGATTTAATGTTGTCACAGTACACTGAGCATCTCTGGTGTGTGTGATTGTGTAGAATGGCCTCTACTTTGGCTCTGGAAAGAGCTTTCATCATGCAGTATAATAGCCACAGGTAAATAAGTGGAAATGATCACCACTTTCCTAAGAAGAGGAGAAAGAGATGTAAAGGGTGAAGCTGTGGCTGTACTGAAACTGAGCACAGGCATGCTATTAAGTTCAAAGGACCCAGGATTTCAACCAAGAAATCAAAAGGCCTCTTACCTCTCCCAGAACAGAGCAAAGCCAAGGTGAGGGAAAATGTGAATCATTTAAAAGAACTAGTCAAAGAGGTCTCATCAAGGTTCTTAAAAAATACATGTTCTGAAAAGTAGATTATAAGCAGAATATTAGATAATAGTAGAAAACCCAGAAAAAAAAGATTAAGACTGGTCAGAATTACACATCAGTCAGACTCGCTTACTTTTAAATATTGTTGAGATCTGAGAGAATATAGCAAGTTTTGTGAAAACTTTGAAGATTTTTTTTTGATTTCTGGGAAGAAGATTACTTGGAAACTCTTAAAAAAAAATAATCACAAAATGGACCTTTGTTTAAATGTCCATTTTGAGATAGGAAAGAAGAGGTTTCTGACTCAGTCTTTTACTGGAGACTTTATCCCACACCTCAGAAACATGTCCATGGGTAAAGCCATTAAAAGTAAGTTTGCAGTTCTCTGTTTTGAAGAAAAAGGTTTTTCCTGACATGAAACAATCAGTTCAAAGTGTTCTCACCAGTTCTCATCACTGTTACTGTTCAGGTTCACCAGCAGCACTGAATGCTTTGCATGCAAGGGAACTTCTGTGCTTGTGCTCCAGGACCTCATAATCTTAAAAGCCAATAAACAAGAAAAATATCCTGAAAAACTAAGTCAGAAAAAGGAAGAGGGAGAAAAGAAAAATGATAATAGTCATGGAACAAGGAATTATGTGCCAGGGAAGGAAAAGTGGGAGAAACTAAAGAAAATTAGCTGATCAGTGGTAGGTTAACATGTCATTAGCAACCCCTGAGAAGTTTTGTGTTAGATTAATAACATTAATACTGCCAGTCTCTCTCACTAAGCCTGCACTTTTCTTCTCCAGCTGCTTACAGTATGTTTTCAGCCTTTTTTTATTTTCCCCCACCAACATGCCAAGTATACCTGAAAGATTGAATTGATTACTTTTCTGCAGGTCCAAAGGAAAAAGTGGAATATTTTGGCAGAATCAGAATGGAAGATAAGTGTATTTGTAGGTCACCTCAGGAACAGCTTGCCCTCCATAAAACCCAAGAAAATACAGACGGCTGAAGGCAAAGAAAGGCTAATGCTCCCTTTTTCCAAACTCCTGACAAAGTGTAGGGGGCAAACCACTATGTGGACGAATGAGCAAGAAGTGGCAGGATGTTGAGTAAAACTCCTTCACATTAGGTCACTGATTTCTACTAAGTGCAGGCAGATGACTCTACGTCCTATGACTAGACAGCTGTTTAATGATCCACAGTCACTGCTCCCATTTGTTCTTGAAGACACTAAGACGTGCCACAGTAACAAGCCAAAATACATTACTTACTGCAATAGTGTTTTTGCCGCACAACACTGAAGGGCTGCTTTACTGCTCTGATGCTACTCTTAGAAAAACAAGAGCACAATCTGAGAAGAGTTGATGTTAACACCTATGAAGACTGTTCTTTGTTGTAAACTACAATGGATGGAAGTGGCCTTCAGTAACAGAGTGATAATGAAGCTTAGAGCAAAACAAGTTGAAAAGAGATGGCATTGCTGCCGGAGGTTACCCTGCATGCATTTTCATGATGAGCAGAGAAATACTTATCATCTTTGTTTTCATTTTACCTTCCAGATTAGTCCCAATTCACATTAGGGAAGGGGAGATGGGTCTGTGATGAAGGAGAGCAGTAGGAGTATGACTTCATATGCTATTATTTCTGACGTTTCAATTGCTGCATCCAAATATATTAATAATTTTCTTTAGTGCTCTAGACCAATAGCCTTATGATCCCTTCTGAAGAATGGCAATATTCAAAGGTGTGTCACTTAGTGTACTTGCATAATATATTTGCTTACTGTTCTTGTTCATTTTACACCAATGATGTACTTGGATCTACCGAAGAAGACAACAATGCCTACAATAATTCGTGGTAGAAGAAAGAGCTTCCGCTTAATTTCAGAGTACCCTTACTGTTTAAAAGTGAATTTTAAGTTGCTTAAAATTTGGCCAGGTGGCAGATGACTCTACTTGATGGCAATAACCTGAAGCTAAACTGCTTGGTGCCCAAAGTCCAGTTGGTGACATTTTAGATGGAACGTGCTGAGAAACTAAGCACTGTGGAATTGTTTATTAAGGTAATTTTGGATGACAAGAACGTGAACTGACCTATAGCCACCTGTTTTGTGTTTCTACAGCCAAATGCTGAGTTTTTCCACCAAACTCACTCCCATGCTCAGAGCTGGTGGTATAAGGCCTTGCTGGTTGTTTTCTGCTTTATCTGTGATTTTTTTTCTGGAAGAATGAGATGGTTATGAGAAAGCTGAGGCTGAAGAAATGTCACTGTGAAGCGTTATGGAAATTCAATATAATTGAAAAAGAAGGAATAACAAAGAAAGTACAAATGTTAGAACAATGTCCTCCATGCTTCAAAAGGTTAAGGCATGTGTAGAAAATAGCTGTTTTCTGCTCTGAGATTTTCTTTCTGCATTAGGTGGTAAGGAAAGTTACATGCTTTAATCTTTTCCTACAGATGTTCAGTCTGATGCAACTCTTCTTTATACTTTAGGGTTCTAAGTATTTTATGTATTATTGCCCCCACCTTCTGTGAATTTCCAGCTTGTAACATGCCAAAATTTAGCTAGTCAAGAGGGAGTTTGGAAGACTATCTCTGAAAATTATATTGCTCATGGGTACCACTCATCAATGGAGGAATGTTATTGCAAAGAGGCAGTTATTTTACTTCTTGTGTATTTAGTTGTGTTAATATATAGTAATTAATTTTTTTCCTGTCAGCCCACAACACACAACGCCCCATTACTTTCAACTGTTAGAGGAAGGAGCCTTAAGTACTCAAGTTGTCAAAAAATGATAAACTCTATCCTTCCAAATGATTCAGTGTAAGATTTCTTTCACCAGAAAAAGAAACAAGACAGGAAGGAAGCATCTCTACACAAAGAATGACTTAGCTGTTGATGTCGGAGTTGACCATACAATTTGAAATTAAAAAGAAAGTTGATGGAAGAGATGCATTTTTGTGAAATTTTTCATGACAAATGTTCTCATTTTTCACCTTTTTTGTTTATATTTTTCACAAAAGCTGTCACTGTCATAAGTCTTAGCAATTCTAACTGCAAGTCAGCACATAGAACAGAGATTGTTTTCAGGAGTGGCCATTATCAGATACGTGAATTTGAAGAAATACCAGTGCCATTACCTTCACTTGAAACATACACATTCTTCCTGAGATTTCTTTTCCTCCAAAACCCTTATATTTTCACCTTGAATTACATGAATTATTATCAAGTATCTTTTTTTTTTTATGCTATTTCATAATATCTGAAATTCCTGAAAGTTTTTGTCTAAAAGAATAAATTCTCTCTGGCTATTTAAAGATACTACCTACTTTAAAGAGAGTCCATTTACATACATACAAAGACTGTGTCAAAAAGGATACAACAGAAAATTACAAACCAGATTCGGGTGACGGATGGCCTCTTCTCCTTTCTCAGGAGGTGAAGAAAGGATATGCCTTGCTAAAAAGTATCTCCTGGGTAATCCTTGATGAGCCACCTGTGCCTCTCCTGTGATGATTGCATTCCTGCTCATATCAGTATAATGCCCGTGAATGACCAAGCAGCTTAAGCCCATGCAGCACTGGGGAGAACCTGCCTGCAATATTGTTGACAGAATCAAAGACTAATTTTTTTAATTCTGGCCTATTTTTATCACTGCTTAATCTTAATTTATGAACGCTGTCTTAAGGTTTGTCACCTTTTCAAATTCTTTTACTCAAGATATTTTCAGAAGAGGGGAAAAGAGACTGAGCTTGATAACTCAATAATTCATTCTCTCTTACAGGGCTTTGCTTATACAAGTTTGATTTCTTATCTGTCTGGAATAACTTGACCTTTTGTTTCTCATATGCCTGAGAGCTCTGCTGTAAAGTATAACCATGACATAGTTCACTCCAGATATGGTCAAAGTTGATTGTCCAACAAACATGACTAATAGAGAATTGTATGATTCTTCGTACTACATGAGAGCTGCTGGTGAAAGCTGCTCTCTGGGAGCCAATGATCTGGAATATAAATTCAATACCAAGAGAAAAGATCCAAGTCAGGAGCGTGACCAAACCATAGTCTGACAGTGATTAAACCAGTTTCTGGTATCACAAGTGTTACTGCTCCACCAAAGTGATCTGTTTCCTAGCATTGTGTCCATTTTTTCTAGTTGGAATTCCCTCTCCTCCCGTGATCAGTCTGGCAGGCAGTTTGTCCATTGCCTCCTTACCTGCCCTGGCACAAGAAATCCCTTCCCCATCCCTTCCCTCTTGCAGTAGGAACCTCAGATTTCTCTCAACCCTATCCTATTAATCTACTTCCTGGCTGCCAACTATGAACTTGATGTCTTTTAAAAAGCAACTCAGCTTGGCAAAGAGGTCATAGATCATGAAAAAAGAGAGAAAACTCTGAATCTGAAACCCTTTACATCGGAGGGAGTTGTTGCAAATAAAAAGTGCTTACAAAAAAAGAAGAATCTCAGCTCCTCAGGCAGCAGTAAAGAAAAACACTTAGGGGAGGTGATGCTCATGAGATTGTACTTTACAGAGAACACAGTATTCAGGTAGGCATCAAGGCTGCATATTCCTGGTCCCAGAATAGTCTGTCAGTCAGTCATTGCCCCAGTGAAGAGAGCGGGACAAAAATATTTTGCATTCAGAGAGTAATTAGCTGAATACCAACCACTTATTCTTTATGACAGGTGTCACAGAGGGTTGTGACACATCATTGCCATGTCAAAGGAATATACAACAACATTGAATGAGTATTGAGGCACGGATATTGTTGGACAAATCATGCTTTTTTTCTTGTTCTTCTCTATTCCAACACAGGAAAACACAGAACTATTCAGATTTCAGGGTAAAACAAAAATTGGACGAACCTCATTTGCATGAACACACAATTCAGATCCTCTGTCTAAGACTTCAGATCATGTGGAGAAGCAAGAAACAGCAGCTGTTACAGCCCTTCCATGCCAAAATGCAGATAAATTTGGGTAGCAAAGAGAAGCTGGAAAAGAAAATGAACATTGCAAATCTAAAACCAGAACTTAACTCTATGAAATTCTATCTTGAACTGAGGGACAGATTAGGCAGTGAGAAAGGCCTGAACTAGAGATTGGAACTGAAGAAAAAAATAGTAGCACTTGGAGGCAATGTGTTTGAAGTCAGAGCAATCACAACTGGATTTCAGCAGAAAGGGAGCAAAACTGCAGAACTGCAGAGTCTCATGCCTCAAGGAAATATAGAAGATCCCAGAGAGGAAATTTTCTTGAATGTAATTCCAGTAAAATATTGGAAGGAGGAGAAGGAAAGGAGCAGAAATAGCAGAAAAGCCCTGAAAGAAAAGATAATCATAGGTTTCTTGAAGGTTTAGAGGGAGCTGCTGCTTTTACAGTAGGAACAGGAAAAGTAATGAACACTAGGATTAATCTATCCTAATCCCACCTAGTTTCCTCCCTAGGCAATACAGAGAAATAAGCCCTTCTAAATTGCAGCTCATCCTGTCTTCTATAAGTCTTGTAAAGTAAATCAGGTTAGTGGTGACTTAAAAGTTCCTGTTCCTCTTCATTTACTGAAAGAGAAGTGACTATCTCAGATGAAGGCATCTAAATTGTAGATTTCTACATATCATTTTCCAAAGTGGCTAAAATTACACAGGGAAATTTCAGAACAAAAAATAGAAAACTGAAAGCAGAGACACCACATACTATGACACAGAACATTTCACGAAAGTCTTCACTATGTTCCACTTCAACATCACATGCTGACTTGTAAACTCAACAGTTTGACATTTGTATTGGATAAACTTTGGTGTTTGAAATACAGTTAGAAATCAGAAGTTGAAAAAAGAAACAAGAGGCAACAAACTCACAACAGAAGTGCTAAAAAGCACCTGACATCACTGTCCTAATGAAACCAACAGAGTTGTGCAGTACAGTCTGAAGAATACAAGACTTCTCCAGTTCATTAAAAACACCAAATTACCAGAGAACCCAACCATAATATCATGCTCTGGAGAAGTGAAGGTCATTTGAAACAGGACTGTGAGGTACAAAAGAACATAACAGTGCAAAAATTAAGGAACAACAGACTAGATTCAAGGCTAAAGTGCCCTATGAAACCCAGGTGTCAAAAAGAAAGACCTTTGGGAGTATCCTCCACTTCTTTCATTCATGTTAGAAAGTTTTCTTGGCTAATGATAATCATTGTCTTTTTTTCCCTTACAGACTGTTATTACTATCTCTAAAACCAGCTCTATGCAGCGTTATTCCCTGCTATCTTCAGGAACCTTTTGTATAATACATTAAGGAACTGAACTCCATGAAACCCTCTGTAGGATTGAGGAACCAGAGAACAAAGCAGTTCAATGTGGAATATCACTTGAGGCAGAGCTGGTTAGTATTGTCTTTTAGAAACATAGTCACACAAGAAACACTAGTGCAGCACATCATTTCTAGTCAAACTTTGGTTCCAGAAATGCATCACTGATCAATTATTTTGGAAACTACAAAGACAGACAACCTGGCAAAGGTCAGCTAATATGAAGGATTCTGAAAAAAAGACCTTCCATTCCTCCATCTCAGCAGACATCAGAGCATTTTCCTAGTATTACCTTATGAAAAGAAATAACATTAGAGATAGGAGGTATATCTGCATCACAAACTCAGTCTAACCTTTGCACAGAAACAGGAAATTTACAGCAGCAGAAGCAAGCTGAAATTTTTTACCTCTGACCTTAAAGCTAATACATATTTGAGGGGAACTGAAGATCAACCAAGTATTAATATGGTGGGAAGTATTAAGTCCTTCTGTTATTTGAGGGAAAGACCAATATGGAGAGTGTAGACATAATTGTCTGCAGCCCAGCTTCAGATGAATCAGAAGGGAGCGTATAACATACCAGAAACCTGTGTCCTGCATAATGACATGTAGATGGCCAGATGAAGCTACCAAGTGAAAATTAACTGTTCTCAGAAAAACATGAAGAAAAAAGTTTAGCAGAGCTGTCAAACCACTTAGGAGGTGGTTTGAGAGGAGATTCTCTATTTTCATTAGTTATACCTGTAATTGTGACAGCAGGGGCCTGTAAGCTATACTTGTTTTCTCTCCAGTGGGCATCCTAACCATAAAACACTGTGGTCACGATTTCTGTCTGACACAATAAGTATTTTATGAACCCCTAAAAAACAGAAGAGCTTTAGCTGGAAGGAGTCAGAGAAGTTATGTCCAGAGCATTTATCTGGAAGGCAGGTGATGCAGGTCAGAATATTTTCAGAGCTGAGCCTAAATTTACTACGTTCACAACCAGTGGCCTTAAAGCTGGACTCAGGGGTTTAGGCCAGGTACTGCATGATGTCAGACCTGAAAAGTGTATCCTGGGCCTCCTGAATGGAGCAACTTCTAGACAAAAAAATAAACAGGACTTCAACTCTACTTTCAGATCTCAGCAGAGATCCAGTGCAAGCAGGGTGTGGAGCTGCTCAAGATTTTGACATTTCCTAGCAAAGTGTTTAGGGAACATTAGGGAAGCATGGTTTATAGATTTCAGTTGCCTCCAGAGCTAGTCAGTAACTAAGTAAAAATGTTGTGAATCTACACTTTTTTACACAGTGGCTGCTTTGGTAAATGGTTATCTTTCAGGTACCCAATTTCTGTGGAGGAACTGTTAAGGGACTGTAGCACAGACTGGATTCCCAACATACAGTGGGTAAGTCTGACAGCTCTGTTCAAAGCAGGAGATCTAGAAGTTTGGTAAAAAGGAGGGAAGAGGACCGGGGGCATGTCACCCTGACTTGAGGAAGAAAAGCAATGTTTCAAGTGGCAAAAAAACCCCGATGTGCTAACCAGCGATGAGAAGAGTTGCCTGAATTGCATCTGTGTGCCTCAAGAATTTATCCTCTTCTGAGACATCACTAGTACCATGCTCTGAGGATGTCCCAGAGCCAAAGATTGCTCAAAGCTGGACTGTTTCCGCTGTTCAGGGAAATTATCCCTGCCTGTATGCTTGTGCTGCTTCATACTGCTCTCTGGGCATCTGGTTTTGGCCACCATCAGAGACAAGATGCTGAACTATGCAGACTCTTCAGGTGACCTTGGACAGATGCTCTAATGCCCATAGTTTAACTCCAGCACTACCTCTGTTTTCACATACATTTGTTGCTACCCATTATTCTTCTCAGGAGAAAGGTAGTTTCAGTGATTTATCTTGAGAAGAATATCAGAACATTAACCTTCCTTCACTGCTTGTTTTATGCATTTCTTTCGTACCCTTCATTTAGCCTTTTGCATGTTGATTGTCACTGCAGGGCCTTTGCACTTTGAAAGAAAGAAGTAGTTACAGAGGACATAAGGCAGGAATACTTACTGAAAACTGAGAAAACAGTATACATCCAAAATTAAACTTCTGTCCTAGTGCGTGCTGCTCTACACTTCTAAACTCCCTATTAACAGTGGTTTAAGCTTTGTCTGAGTTGCTGAATGAAAGACAATTTGCGAAATGCAGTAGAGTCACTGGAATCTTTATTTTAAATGCTATAATTAAATAAATGCTTTGTTTTTACCACTGCCAGAAGTAATTAGATGAAAGAAGGATCTTTTAATAAGTGGGAAGATCATTATAGGTTCAATGTCTTTGTACACTAGTTTTAGAAGCTGTCTATAGCTGAATAAATGCTAAATACTCTTTATAATGCAAGGTAGGATGTGTGTTTTGGCTTTAATACCTACTAACTCATTTAGCTGGAGGGTAACAACAGGCTAATCAAAGGTCACCCGAGTCCTGGTTGATGTTGAATGGGAGTTGACAGCTTTCTAGAGTAGCCCACAATTCATGGGTTTTTTTTTTTCTACAGGAGCAATATTCATCTGGGATTGACACAATGCTGACTTTGAAAACGATTAATTCAAATCCTTAAAGACTCTGCAAAATCAGACAAAGTTTCAGGATTTTTTTTTCCCAGGGAAGAAGTGTTCATCTGACAAGGAAATTCTGGTCCCAGGCAAATTAGTGAATTCCACTAACAGCAATATGTGTCATAAACAACAGCAGGAATCAGGGACCTGCTCAGACAACAAATTTCAAGTGGTGTAATTTCAGTTTAAATTGACACAGGACACAGAGTCTAAGAATAGTTCATGGAAGAGAAGCAGGGATTTTTGTATCCACAGGGGCAAAAGAATAGAAAACATAAGAAACAACAAGGAAGGTATAAGAATGTTTATTTGTAAGATTAAATAAGATATAGTTGAAATGTGTGTAGTCTTTTCACAGGCACAGAACCCCTCCAGTGACGTGGTAAATGAAAAAGAGTATGTTAGAATGCCAGCTGTTGTTTTTGAAAGGCACTGTGTCTGACTGCATCATAAGCATGAATTCATATGGTATGTTTTACTGTCTTTAAGAGTCAAAATTCATTGTTCAAATGTGTGCATGTATACATGATCTGACAGATGCAACTGTTGTGATTGTGCAAGCAAACTGATTATCCTCCCCAGCAGATGTACTGAGTGCAAGTGAGTGTACATGTGAAGACATGCAGCCTATTTTACGATTGTAAAATGTTGCCTAGGACAAAAATACACCTTTCCAGTAGTATTTGAAATAGTTACCCTTAAAGCACTCTTACAACCAAGATTACTCCTTTGAGTATGTCACACACACGCGCACACACATGTTCTCTTATAATGTACTTTGGCAAATACTTTAATAAGATGTAGCATTACATAAATAATTATAGAGATTTAAGATCAGGTCAAGAGGAAATGTGAAACTCATCAGTTAGGGAAAAAAATGAGAGGAAATATCATGTAATTAGAAAATAATTAAAATTCTAATGAACCTATCTCTGACAAAGTTGTTTGCCCGTGAACCCATGGAGAGAGGGGATGTTCTTTGAAAAGATAGTGAACTAGAGAAAAATGCTTTGCCATGTGGCTATAATGGAAATTAAAAAGATTATATATCAATGTGTAATAAATGTAATTACCTAGGTTATGCAACTATGGGGTAAAATATACCTGTAAATTGTAAAGTCTGAGACCTACAGCTGTCTAAACAGCCTACTGAAATTCCTTAATCCTTACCAAATCCTGACTCTGTCAGGCAGTAAGAATTGTTTTCCAGAGAAAAAGCTCCAGGACTGTGACTACAATCACTGTGGAGGTGGCCACTGTACAGACTATACCTTCAGAGATGTTCCTCTGTATCTGTGACTCCATTTATAGCACCAGCCTGTATTTCCACAGCACTAGATTTGACAAAATTAGTAAACTGAAATACAATAAGTAAGCTTCACAGCTACCAGTATCTACCTTTACAACCAGGTACCATGGGCAGGGTACCATAACTTTCTGTACGAGAGAGCACAGAAGGTCATTAAATTGCTTGGGTAGAGGGAAGCAGTGATTTTACTTTTACTTGTCTTCTAAATCAATCTGTTATTGCATTTAATTGAAGTTTTCATTTATATTAAGAATTTTTAAACAGTTGTCCCGAGGAGAGTAAAAGAAAACAACTGAAACTAGTTCCGATTCAGAGAGGTCGAAATGTTATCAAAAAATCTTAACAAATCTTTCTGTTCTGTTTTAACAATTTGTTTTCCAATTAATTATAGATGGCTAAAATATTTAATCTTTTACAGCTTAAAATTTCAGCTTTTGAAACTACTGAGGGAAGAACTTAAGTGGCAGGGGTTGTGAAAATTTATGCTGTAGAATTGTCTGGGTTTTGCTTCATTCCCAGCATCCTCTCTTCATTTAGTCTCTATTTTGTGTAATTTTTGCTTGTTCCTTTTTTTATAACTACACTTCTGTTTAGTATATATCCTCTCAAATTCTGATATCATCTTTCTGTTTCACATGACACCCAGAACAATTGACTGCAATGGGTCTTCCTGATCCTTCAGTATCACCATGACTGACAGCATGGAACCTTGTAGCACTGGGAAGTTCAAAGTATCTGGAGCAATGTCAGAACAGAAGTCCTTGCTTTTCCATTTTCCTTTCTTCCCCGTCTTCTCTCTTACCTTTTCTTTTGGCTTCTCATTGCTGATTAACTGGAAATGTTGATTCAGAACAGAGAACATTTCCTCCCTCAAGTATTTGTGCTGGTAGTTAATGCATATTAAAACCAAAGTACCTTCAAATAGTTCTCTTTTGCCTTTCCCCTTCCCCAGTATATTAGAAAGCTGCATTAAAACAATTTGTAGACTAGTTTGCAAAGGGCAAGGTCTCACACAGGACTCTTTTATTCCTGATTAGTCTGACCACACGTTCAATAAAGTGCAATTATAGATCTGCTCAGCAGTGAGAGTGTGGAAACTCAAGGGACAAAGTCATGACTTGATTTTTTTCCTCTCAAGTATTTTTCCATTGCAGTAATCAACAGTATTCAGGTTATCCTAAGGAAAAAAAAAAAAAA
>VXBO01000960.1:70495-84327 GCA_013400135.1 Rhinoptilus africanus
TTTTTTTTTTTTTTAAGGAAGAAGAGGTGGGGGTTTTTTGCTTTACTAAGTCAAGTTTAAAAGCAGGACTTGATTGTCAAGGAGGAAAATGAAATGCACTAGAATATATAATCAAGATATAGAAACTATTTCACCTCTTCGGTTCAAGTTTAACTTTCTCAGGCTTTTCTTTTTCACATCATTCATTCATATCACTATTTCCCATAATCAGTGTGTACTGAAACACTGATTTTGCTCTGCTTGTGCACATGGTAACTCCGGTACTGCCTAGAACTGGGAAAGAAACATCTTTCTAAAGTACAGTTAGAGTCAAACTCCAGCTGTTCAGCCTTGCTGAGGACTGCCTCAGCAACATCTCCCCAAACTGCAGTATCATCAGCAGGGAATACATTCTGCTATTTGTTAAATGTCTCTGTGAAGAAAATCACTAATTCTCATTGCAGGAATTTCAGAGCGAAGCCATCTAACAGGATAAGCATTGGGAACCTACCAAATGAGCCTGATTTGTGCAGTAAACTATATCCAGTAACAATTTTAACACAAGAAGTTTGCTTTTTATGTGGGTACTCTGCCTTAGTTTAGCTTCCATTCTTTTCTATACAGCTTTTATATGAACTAAGCCTAGATATGAAAAGCAAGCTTTGTCATTTCACGGATTGGTTTTTATTGCACACTTACATCACTGACTCTGCTACAAATACTGCAGCTACATACAGTTTCACCACCAACAACTTTTTTTTTTCACAAATGGCATTACTTTCTTATTATTCTAATGCATACAGCACATACAATCATACATATCAGAAACATGTAGAAACTGATAATTAGCTTCTCCAAGTTTTTCCACATAGTTTGTTAAATGCTATTAAACTATGAGGACTCCGTTTATTCTCTGGTGTAAACTTGCATTTTTTAGGGGATAACAGCTGTAAGAAAACATTTATAGTCCATAATTATCTCTATCAAAATCTTAAAAAACATTTTTAAATGGTCCGGAACATCACAGCCACTCTATCAAAAATTCCTTTATCTAAGTCCAGTATTGCATTAAATAAAGAGAAAAGTAGATGATGTGTCACATAGACAGTATTTCACACATCAGTAATTATTAATTTTTCAACTTACATAACATTTTGTGTCTATGAATTAATCCAAAGGGAGAAGCAAATAAATTTCCAATATTAACACATGCAAATCTTTAAATCAAAGCACCCAGCATTACACTTTCTAAAAAATCCAGCCATTTTTTCTACCCAAAAAGTTAGAAAGACAACGATCATGAACCAGAGCTGCCTGCCTGTGATGTTTGTAGACTAATGTCACATGATAAAGAAAGATGTCAGACACAGGTAATAGTTAAGGAAAAAAAGAATAGAGCAGGAGCTAACACCAGGAGAAAGCTCAAAGTATTGTTTAAAGCAATACACAATAAAATTTGATGAAGTCAGGAGAGCCCTAGCAAGATGTACAGAACTATTGGATTGAGCAGGATCCCAGTGGGCCAGATCAAACTGTCCGTTGCTGGGGTTGTGGTAAAACTGGAATGATGTCAAAAAAACAAAACTGAGCCAATCTGGGGATTGAGTTCACTAAGCAGTATATAGCCAGGCCTTTCCATTCAGTTACCTACACTGTACCTTCTCCAGAATTGCAATGACATTTGTATGTGACATAGAAGAATTCAGCATCCATTAGTCTGCCATCATAGACTGCCAGGTTGGTAGGACACAGCAATGCCCCTTCTAGGGTCATATATTTTTCATTCCTCTTTTAATTACCAGAAATGCTTTCATACATTTCTGACATTGACAGAGAAAAACTTCAATCTCAATAAAAGTATTGAACCCTGAAAATTAAACTCAAATTTATGTGGCAATTTAGAAACATGATACCACATTCCAACAGACACACATTTCAGAAGCGCTGGCAGGCCACTACTTGATTAGGTTTCTCACAATTACAACAGACTGCTGCACCATCTAGAAAGAGTTCAAAATGACTCAGTCTCCTCATTTTTATGATGCATCATAAAGTATTTTTTCTTTTGTTGCTGTGTCTCCAATATTCTTATAGCCTAATGTTTCTTAATTTGAACTTATTTTCCAGGTCATCAATTCGGTTGTCCAATGCTATTGTCCTAAGAATTTACAACCAGATCATTGTTTTTCAACTACTGTTTTTCTCTTCTTTTAGTCTTGCCTCAGATTTCTGCAATCTGAAACCAATATTTCTATTGTGAGTGAATAAACTGTATCACTCAATGTAATCTGGTCACGCTGAGCAAGCCCAGTTTTAATTGATAAATGTTCAGATGTTTTACATAATGGAAAAAAAAAAAGAAAACAAATCGAATCAGATCAGATCAAATTGAATGAGAGGGCCATCAATCTCAGAACATGTTGAGTTCAGGACTATTTCTCTGCCCAGAAACTAATCCTTACTGTATACATTCATACCAGGAGTAACATAAAAACTTTAAAGTCCAAATCGAGTAAGTAGGAGCCTTGCCTTTTACACTCAGCTCTTACCACAGCAAACTCCACCACTACCCCAGTTCTATGTCCCTCAAAGCCTTGAAATCAGAAGAGGGTGCAGAGGGGTCCCTCAAGGGTCACTGGTCCAGTCACTGCTCACAGGGCAGAGGAGCTGTTTTTCGCAGTCCATCATCTTCTGGGAAACATACGGGTGAGGGATGCTGCCTTCTCTGCAGCACCCAAAGGGCGTTTCCAGAGGTACCCATAAGACTTCCAAGCTGGTTGTATCACTGTACTGGTTTTGGCTGGGATAGAGTTGATTTTCTTCGTAGTAGCTTGTATGGAGTTATGTTTTGGATTTGTAACCACAACAATATTGATAACACACCCACGTTTTAGCTGTCGCTGAGCAGTGCTTACACAGGGTCAAGGCTTTTCCTGTTTCTCGCACTGCCCCACCAGCGGGCAGGCTGAAAGGGCACACGAATTTGGGAGGAGACTCAGCCAGGACATGTGAACCCAGTTGACCAAAGAGATATCCCATATTGTATGACGTTGTGCTCAGAAATAAAAGCTGGGGAAAGAAAGAGGAAGGGGGGATATTTGGAGTTATGGCATTTGTCTTCCCATATAACCACTATGTGTGACGGAGCCCTGCTTTCCTGTAAATGGCTGAACACCTACCTACTGACAGGAAGCAGTGAATTAATTCCTTATTTTGCTTTTCTTGCATGCAAAGCTTTTTCTTTACCTATTAAAGTGTCCTTATCTCAACCCACACGATTTCTCAGGTTTACTCTTGTGATTCTCCTCCCCATCCCACTGAAGGGTAACAGGCTGTGTGGGGCTTTACTACCTGCCAGGGTCAAATCACAATAATCAGGTGCAAAAAGATTTAAATTTCTACTGGGGGGAAGGAAAAAAAAACACAACAAAGAACCTCAAATCCGCAAACTTTTAGCCTCGATGTACCAAATTCAAATGTTAGGACATAGAAAGAAACAGAAAAAATACTGTGGAGAATCTAAAGGATCACTGTAGGTGAGGAGAAATATTCTGAAATTTAGAAAGGAAAAAGAGATGGAAAAGAGTCTGTGACTCCTCCAAGTATAAAGGAGAAAATCTAAGTGTGTAAGTTCCTCATTTCATCTATGACACGTCTAAGTGGAGACTAGACAGAGGAGATGGTCCTCTGATGGATTTTTTGCACTTATTTTTTTTTTAAAGTACATTATAAACTTTGCTACTATCAGCAAGTAAGTAGTATCCAAGTGACTATGAGATATCTCTACATGTATGATCCTTAAATCTATATGCTACCCCCTGGTAATCCGAGAACACCAAACTGTACAAAAATGCTGTGCTCTGTAGAGAGCGGGTAAATACCAACACACACAGGTGCTGCTTTACACTGGACAAAGCTCTGGAGCCAGAATTCTGATTCCAAAGTTGAAAAAAAAAAATTGCAGTTAAAATGTTATTTTCTGGGTGTTTTCAAACCAGGTCGTTTCCGCTTCACCTTGCCCTTGAACCCATCCATCTCTTTCAACAGCCATGTCTGTTTTGAGTAGCTCCCTCCTCAGCCACCACTGCTGGGAGTCTGTGCCTTTATGGACCCAGTGGCACCAAACTAACTTTTTTTTTCCAGTGGCAGGGAAGAAAAATAAGGAAGTAAAGGTAAGGGGAAGAACCTGGAGCAAGGTTGATAGTTCACCAGCACTTGATGGTTCAAGCCTGCAGGCACAGGGGAGGCTGCCTGACATGGGAAGCACCAGCAGCAAAGCTCCCAGACAGCCCTGGAACAGCAATAAAGAAGGAGCTGGCCAGAGAGTTTTTAGCAGACTGTTCTGATGAAGCATATTGAGCTTCACAGACCTGATATTTCACAATAATAGATGTAACTTGAAAATTAATCCAAAGGCATACAAGAAATTAATAAAGCTTGAGGAGAAACACTCTTATTTCTATGTAGGGGTTGGGTAATGATATGTTGTCTTCTGGGTAGCTAGGATTACACAGGTTGAGAACTACAGCAATGAAGCTGAAATATAATTGGATCATGAATAAAAGTTTTGGCAGAGGAATCATTGAGAATTCTGGTCTTTTGGGCACAATTGCTGATTGATTTACAAGCAGAAGTGAAACAAAGATTATGAAATCAAAGTTGTGTCAGATGTCAGCTAGAAATGAACTGAGGAAAATGGAGCTGTGCTTATGTTCTCGAATAAAATTATACACTCCCAGACTATATAGGAATTGAGTTATGGTGACCTTTCTACATGACATTATCTCATCTACTGTAGTCTCATTTCCAGAAAGCAACGGTTCTATTTTCTTTAGTCTTCTGTAATTAGTTATAAAGTGCTGGACTACAAATTGGATAGACTGCTACTTGATCAAGATTTCTTTGGTATAGTTTTTCCTTCCTAATGTTTCTGAATGCCTTATTAATAGCTTTTAGCTCGTTTACATTTAAATTTAAGTCATATTAGAATTCATGTATTCCATTGATATACTAATCTGTTTCTCAGTTTATGTCAATTTGGGAACTTGCTACATCCCTGAATATTTTGTGCTCAAATTAAAACTGTTTAAGCACGACAATATTTTATGACATGTTTAACAAATTAATTGCAGAGTTTAATAATTTCATCATGAACTGCTGAATTAATTTATCAATATGATTTTGCTAGTACTGTTATTTATATTCCACATATTTTTATAAATATACACAGAAAAGATAGTGGGAAATTAAAACAAAGACCTGGAGTTAAGCTTCATTTACTGCAGTACCTTCAGGTGATCTGTGTTTCACCCATATAACGTGGATGGAATAAGCTCAGTTGGGACAGTCAGGTTTCATCCCCTGGCTGGGTGATGTTCGCTTGTGAGCAGTCAGCTGCAGAAACCCACGTGCTTTCAAATTCATTGGGTTCAGGAGGGGATTGTTTTCAGCTCCTGGCTCTGAAAATGACCACAGACATTCACAGGTGATGGAGCTACTACAGTGGCAGGTCTTGTGGTGCCAGACTGCTGGATTTGGGGACCTTTGAAACTGGGCATGTTTGCCCTCCAGTTGCTCTATGCTTTGGATGCTACAGAAAGGTGTGTGTTAGTTGAGTATGTTGCAGAAAGGTAATCTGGCAGCCAAAGTTCCCTTTCTCAATTTACACCTTCAAAGTTAAGGTAGCTACTTTGAAATAAAGCAGAAAGCTTTGTCTTATGGGGAAAAAATGGAAAAAAATGTCTCTTATTAAAAAAAACCCCACATACGTATCTTTCAGATCTCCATGCACAAGCATATAGAAACTGTTGTATGACATTGTGCAAGTGTTTTAGTACCCAGAGCTGTATCTGAGGAAAGTACAAGGGACCTTACCTTATCAGCCCAAACTGGAGAGGAGGTTTGCATTCGGATTTTTTTCTAATCTTGATTTTTCTTATGTTAGAAAGGTTTGCTCATTCTGTTTAAAATATCCTATCCAACACCACTGATCTGGTAAAGCGGAAGGGGAGGTGTGGGTGTAAAGGCTTATTCCAGGAAGTTGGTTCGGTGGCTACATTGACGTTGTACCCTGAGGAGTTTACCATTCCTTCAATCGCTTGCTTTTAAAGCCTGACAAATGCACAGACATTATACAAGATGGACTCAGCTTACCCTCTAAGTAACTTCCTATTTTATTTTTAGTGCCCCTGAATCAAGTGACAGGTGGGAAGTGGGAAAGGAAGTTACACTGGGGGAATATTTTAGAAATGTCAATAAGCTGTCAGTAATGCCCTAGAAACCAAAGCTGTGCACTACTTGCATTCCGCGCCCCTCCTCTGAGCCCTTCTATGTACCAATCACCATACACAAAATTCTCACTAGAAGAAAAACTTTATGGTAAAAATTATAAGCTTGCTGCAGGCAATAGCAAAAATGTGGGTTCCTTGGAGTCAAGAGGCAAACTCTGGTACTTGACCCACCTCACCTGCCCAGGAACACTATAGGTAGAGAGCTGTGCAGAAGAAAATCTAACAACTTCATAACAACTGCACAGTGATAATGAAGGGTTAATAAGTAATTAATAGTTACAGGTATGAACAATACTTACTGCAGGCAGCTATAAGCCCACTGCTTCAAGGTTATAAACTACAGTGATAAGTAACCTAACAGCCTGCTGGGATTTTTAAAAACTGATTAAAGATTTATTGAAAGAATTATACATAATTTATTAACTCTATATAAACTGTTATATGTATTCTTAGATTAAAAGTGTGATAGAAAAACAATTTCAGCACTTACCTTAAAAAAAGACTCTGTTTAAGTAATACCAGTAAAAATGAAAACTTGTTTTGTTTCAAGGGAGGGAGATGAGGGGGAGAAGCTGTTCTGTCTTGTTGAAGTAAAATGCAATATGACATTTACAAAATCCTCTTATTTTGAATAAAAAGATATTTTAAAACTAGTCTTTGAAATGGGAGGAACATTGAATATAAAGAGATTAAGCTTTTAAGGAGAGGTGGGTGGCTGACAGCTCTGGAAGGCCTGTCCAAAAGGGGTAGGGTGGCTGTGATTTGCTGTACGATGCTGAAACAGCACTACTTCATTTCTGCACTTCAAAAGCAAGTTCCTCGCTTGGTCTTTGGTTTCACTCAGGAAAGAGATAATGCGAGCAGCAGTGTCATTCACTGTTGCACAAAACATTGTATAAAAATATCTGTCAGAAAAAATATCTTACTGTAAGATGTCTTTTCTTCTGTTGGCCGACTTACACATGAGCTGGAAGAGAACAAATTGTTTTACTGCTCGTCAGTTCCTGACATTTATTGTAGTTGTATATGAAGAGTGATAACGAGAGGAGAGAAAAAACTTTACCTACCGGGACAAGAGGAAGGTCAGATTAATATTATCTGCCACATGGTTCCTGCATGAGAAAAGGAGAGAAAGAGCTGAGGGAAAGGGGACAAATGTGATTTTTTGTGTCAAAAAGACAAGTCTGAAATAGATTTACTGGTATTGTTCAGCACAGGAATGAGTTGCGACACTGAAAAATTAACTTTCTGAAGCAAATCTGTGGGCTTTGTTGTTGTGAGTTTTCTTGGAGCCAGGAAGTATCTTGCCTCTGTCGTGTCCCGATTATCTAGGTATGTTCTTGAAAAGTGACTTTGCTCTACAGTATGATATGGCTGTATGCTTTCAGTATTTATTGCAACCAACAAATTATGTTCTTATATTATAAAAAGACAATTCAGCGGCAGTTGCAGGAAGGCCTGCACACCTCTAAGGTGAACCCTCTCTTATCAGCCAGCCATGCCTGTGCTGATGCATCCTCCATGAGCACAGCAGTTGCAGGACAAAGCCCATCGGGTGCAAATGTGCCTATCAGTGGAAACTTTTCAAGCACCTGTTCCCATCAAAAGTGTGCTCTCCAATGCCACGCAGTTCTGCAGCCTCTTTACTGCTCTGCAGCCCTAAACTCACCTGTGGTTGCTACTGGCACTGCTGGGCACAGAGCAGAAAAGACACCAGAATGTTATGCTGTGAATGCAGGGGTTATCTTCACAGTGACCACACAGAAAAATATACGTCTTATGCTGAATAAAAAAAATGTGTGATACCCAACTGGTGTGGCTAGGTGCAGAGGTGCCAGAGGAAGGAAAAGCAGACGAAGGAAGGGCAGAAGGGCAGGGGCAGAGCAGGTGGTGCCATAGCTGCACACAGTCATCTTGCCTTGGCCTGGGGTGAGCAGGGAAAGCGATGAGAGATCTGAGTTCTGGATGAGGATGAGAAATGAGGAACTAGTTTCTAAGCACCTGAGCTCTCAGTATTGCCTTATCTCATTGAGGTAAAAAAAGTTACTTCATAGTTAAGGAAGATAACTAATTCCAGAAGCACCTCTAACCTATCTTTTCATCTTTCTTAGCATGAGATGTTTATATGAGAAAGAAGGGCCTAATGCTTGTAAGAGTCCATGGTGACTAGCTTCAGTGCAGACAATTACCTTCCAAACTTTCACATCTGGGGTGCATATTGATCACACACAGAGCTGTAACCCCTGCTATTTCTCAGTAAATAGCATAAGTGGCAATCCCAGTGTGTCTCTTTGAATGCAGGGTCTCAGTGAGTCATACCAATCAACCTTGTTTAAATCTGTCTCTGGTTTGTACTTTCAAATATCTTCATACACTTTCACTTCTAAATGCAGCTGTTCAAACTGCAGTTTTACAAATATATTAGAATGCTTTGTCTCTCTGAAAAGCTGGGTAAAAAATAAGATAATGAAAAGTTGATCCCATGATGAGCAGTTTAGATACATATTGCCTGCCTTTTCTTCCAGTCTTCTAGCTTCCTATTCTCTTTATGGACAGAATGAAAAAAAACATGAAATTTTTTTTCAGATTGGTTAATGAAATTAAGTCGGAATATGCATGTAGTGTTTCTGTCATATAAACAGTCACCACTTTTCCACATCCTTTCAGTCTTATAGCTACAATGCAACCAATGCACTTATTTTTAATCATACTTACTGTCCCACTGAGCTGTGACATGTAAGAACTCAGTTTCAAATGACATCTTACCACTATCCATGTGTGTTAGTTTACCTTTAAATTTGCTAAAGAAAATTAATGTATTATTAGTATGAAATGGATCAAAGCATAACTCTGGTGCTCTGAAGCTGTAAGAGATTTGATTCTGCACCACTGAAGTCAATATTACCGCTGCTGTGTACTTAAATAAGAATAAGAGTGGGCCTCTGGTCATTTGGGGCTTTAGTAGAAAGAGAGATTAGAATAAGGTTAATTAAACACAAGATAAATCATTGAACCAAAATATAAAGAAAGGTAGACAAGAGAGAGCCTAGGGAAGCACAAAGCGTGAGAACAGGATTAATTCAAGTAAAAAAAGGAGGAAAATAATGTTTTCTACCATTTTGAATTTTGAATTAAAAATACAGATGTATAATACATATGTATTTATTACATACCTGAACTAACAACAGTTTTCTTTAGAAAATCTTTGGTCAAAAAAAAATGAAGCAGTGAGTATAAAAATCACAGGCATTCCCATTTCCCAGAATCAGTGACAAATGTGAAGACTTTGACATTGAGTGCTAAAGGGCAAGGTTCTCCTCCTCCTCAACTTTAGCTTGTCTATTTTCTTTCTTCTTCAACACCTCCACCCCACACCCCACCCCAATCCGTGTGATATCCTGAAATTTTGGGGAAAAGAGATACTGAGTGTCACTTGGTAAACCAGATCCAATTCCCATCTCTAATCGATGGTCCATTGCATATACAAAGGGGAAGGTTGTTCCACTGCCCCTGAACAGGACAGAACAAGAGACACCAGCATCAAAGTCTGCACTGGGCTGGAGTCAGGGTAGCCCTGTGTGATATGGAAGAACAGAAAGCAAGAACTCAAAATCAAGTAATCTGTTACAAAACACCATGCCAAATAACAGGTATCATGTCTGTTGACTTTCCTGTCTCTGTCTCCGTCTGACTTAAAAAAAACCCAGTAATTCTGGACCTGAAGTAAATATATGGTCACTCAGATTTTGCACTAAGTCAGGGATTTTTTTGGTGGATTTCCATTTTCCAGTGAGAAAAAATTCTGACTGGAAAATTCCTGGCCAGTGGCAGCCTTAATAGGAAAAGCTGCTCCCGGGAACCTGTGAGTAAAGATTGAAATAATCAGGTGAGGGCAAGGTTTTTGTTCAGTACATTCCCTGCAAACCGTTCATGTAAGAGAACACAAATGGGGAATCATGTCTTCACCCGACAGAGAAACGTTCTGTTGCTCCTTATTCCTATGTCTGAGCAAACAAGCATACATGTGCACTCCTACCGCCACACACACAGATTTTTAGATCCATTAATCTAAAGAGAGGTATAGCCTTTATGGCTAGTAACTAGTTATAGGAAAAAAGTAACGACTTTTTACAAAAGGAGAATTAGGACTCCAAACTGTATCAGGTTTCCTTCCTAGAGGCATCGAATCCATCTGCACATTTTTCACACTATTCTGATCAGTTTTGCTCTCCACACTTTCCCATTGGTCTCCAGCTGCTACTGGGGTGGAAGCCAGAGCTCTCTTTGTTTCTACTCTTTTGGCCCCACTGGACTGTCTTTGCTTCACAACCTGGAAAATAGCAGTCTCTCTGAATACATTTTACAACCAACCATGATACAGAAGTATAGGACGTCTCTTTAGATGGACTGAAAACAGAATAATAGAAAATAGGGTTGGAAAAGAGGTCAAGAGATCATTTACCCTGCAGAAAGACCAGAGTAGTCTACATCTTGCTAGACCTTAAAAAGTCACCTGACTTGTTCTAGCCATCTTTCAAGGAAAAAAAAATGCAACCCACCACCACAAATAATAAAAAACCAAATAAACAAACAAAAACCAACCACAAACTTCTCCAGACTGCATTTTACTATTTGACTATTTTGTCTGCTGTAATGCATTTCCTAATCCGTAATCATTTTGCAAATTAAGCCTATTGCTTCTTATTCTAGCTAAAGTGAATATGACAAGACTGTTTATCATCATCTTTGAAACTAACCTTCCATGTATTTAAAATCTGCTGTCATGACTTCTTTACTCTAAATCAGATAACTCAGCTACTTCAGATTTTCCTCAGAAACCATGTGATTTAGTTCTCTGATCATTCTTGTTCTTGTTGTTTTTCTCCAACTTGATTTTGTGCTACTGAGTTCTTCCATTGCATCTTTGTCAGATCCAAATAAAAGGATTATTCCATGTCTTAAAGTGTAGACAATTTTCCATACCAGTGTGATATTCATGGGTTGGTTTTATTTTGCTTTGGTTTTGTTTTCTTTTTTTTTTTCCTCAAAAGCATGACATTTTAGATGTGTTAACTCTGTCATCCACTACATCTTCGAGCTCCTAGACTCCCATTCTGTATTCGTACAGGTGATTATTCCTACCTAGTATAAAATTTCATACTTATCTTTATTGAATTACATTCATTTTCCCAAGCCACTTGTTCAATTTGTCAAAATTATTTTGAATTCTCATCCTGTCCTTCAAAGTGTTTGCACTTCACAGCGTGGAGTGATTTGCAAATTTAAAGAGCTGTGTTCTCTACTCCACTGTCCAAGGTCATTTGTTAAAGTACTGAACAGTATTAGCACAGAACAGGTAACTCACTATTTGCTTCAGTTTGGAAACGTACCATCCATTTTGCCATTGAATTTTGCAATCTGTGTGTCCTCCCCAGGATTGTGTCTAATTCATAAAGTTTGGTTTGTAGATGAGATTAAGGCAGTACCTCAGAGATAGCAGTTGATTACAGCAAGGAGTTATTTATTTCCAAGAAAGGGTGTGAAAAACAAGGGAATGAGAAGAAAATTCAAATAAAGTAGATGATCTCTTCTAACCTTCAAGCTTAATATCCTGCCAGTGTATCAAATTTTTGGTCCTATTTTTTATCTATGGCTCTTCCGGACAGGATATTTGTTCCATTATGCTCAGGAAGCACCAATCACCCCATGGGTGCTAGAATAATGTGATCATTAACAATAATATTGAATTAATATTATGTGATAGATTCATTAATTTATTTTCTGCATGGTCTCAGTAGACTTTAATGCTTAGTAAATAGAGTCAGTCAAATTCTTCATTTAGACAGTATTTTTTTTTCATATTTTAATTCACAATATGTTATTTGTACAGAGAAAGAAAGAAAGACAGAGAGATCTGTCATCTGGAAAACTAAAAAAAAATTAAAGATAGTCAACTCTGGAACTGAATTTCCCTGGTTGCTTTGATTATGATCAATTGTATCATGAGCATGTCAGATAAAAATAACAGAGTATTTCAGGGTTTTTGTCAGGAATCATTCCTTTAAAGTAGCTTTGGTTTGAGTTTGTTTTCATTCCACATATATATTTCAAAAAGAAAGCCATAAATAACATTTCATATCATAAAAGCACTGTTATGTACAAAAGGAGAAAACAAAATGAAACAAATGGGTATATCATGCATGAGATTCTGATCAATATCTGTATCTTACTCTATATTTCCTGTAGTAAATCAATCACCTTTGACAATAGGTAGGTAGGCCATTGAACATGGTGGACATACATTTATAATTTTAAAAACACATTCAGCTTATGCAGAAGCATGAAGCAGCGCAGACTAGTGACCAGTATAAATACAGGGGTTTATTACTGCTTCCTTCAGTCTCCCAGCCCCTTCACCCTCTGGTATTTGAAACAGTTGCTCTATGATATCCTGTTATAAGTTAAGTTGAAGGCACTTCTCTGCAGAGAAGTCTTTTTTTTTTTTTTTTTTCTGTGTTCCTACAGTAGTTAACATAGTGTAGTCAGGAACTAAAATGGAGCCAGTTGGGAATCAGAATAACAATATCAGTAATAATAATATTTTCAATTATTGTTAGAAGTTAAATATATGTCACACTCAAGGTTTTGGACTGGAGAAATTCTGTGCTGAAGGAGGCTTCACATAAAGAATGACCCAAATTCAGTTATGAGTCAGACATGGTTATACAGAATCCAAAAGCCTAAAGGGCTTTGAGTTTAGCACATGGCTGTTTGCACCAGTTAATCTCACCACTTAATATAAATCTCCATCTATTTCTTATACACTGATGGTACTGAGTGTTAATTATGGAACTCTAACATATGGTTAATTGTGGAACTCTTCCATGGAACCCTTTTGTTTTGTAAAAAAACTTAGTCTTCAGTTTGTAATTTTTTATTATTATTTCTTCATTGTATCTCAGACTATTTCTGTGGACACAAGGATAAGCTTGCTAGGAGAGTTGGATAAGTAGAAGACTGTAAAACATATCTCAGTCTATAATACTTCTTTTGTTTATAGCAGCTGGACTGACAGAAAGATTCTCTGTTAAGATTCAAATGAATTCACTAACGGTTATCACAGCTATTAAGGTAACTAGTTCCAGCTTCGCACAGAAATAGCTACTACAGTTTCTTCTCCCCAGACAAGTTTTCTCATCTCAGGAGTGAAAGGGGTAAATGATGCTTTTGAACACCTCTGTTAACACACACGGGTTACCTCTTGCTCTCTATCAAGTGTGACCGATTTTCCTGGCGGTGTGCTTCCAAATCTCATAAATATGGCCAGAAAGGATGTTTGTTTAATCACTAAATGGTAAAGGATATCAAATATGTACCCACATATTTTAACAGCTTTCCAGTTCACAGCTGGCTTTCTTGTCCTGCTTTATAGGGTATCACCCCAAAATTGCTGTGGTAATTGTGAGTATTGTTACAAGGAAACTGCCTAGCTAGGCGCTTCTTAGTCCTCATATGCTTCCAGAAGATAAAAACCCAGATTAAAATGTTTGGGGGGGGGGGGGG
>VXBO01000960.1:84363-183311 GCA_013400135.1 Rhinoptilus africanus
CCCCCCCGGCAAAATAATCCTGCTGTGACCGTTAAGGCAACCAAAATGTGACTAGTCCAGTGGTGTAATGAATGTCCAAGACCAAAATGTACTATAACATTTTGTAAAGATTGAGGCCTTTTGTGTTGATAGGTTGTCCATACAACAGCTTTGTTTGCAGTATGTGACCTCCTCTATGAACTGTTGGTTTTGGAGAGCCATTGTATAGCACGCCTTTCAGTTCACAAAGAGGGATGGCACAGGCCACGGGAAGCTGCAACCCACTCCTGTGTTTTATAATAGCAATTTCATTACTGTTATGTAGTTCCCTGCATGGTGTTCCAATTCTGAAACGGTGAAAGCTATCCTATTTTGCTTACCCTAGCAGCCTGAAATTTTAGAAGGCGTTAAAAACTTCCTGAAGTTGAACATGTTGTGAAAATTTAATTTTTCCATTTTCTTGGTGACAGTGAAAATAAAAAATTTTTAATAATTCCTAAGACATGCTGCTTATATTTGCCAAGTTTTAGTCTCTTTGGTGGATCAGTGGGCATATTGTTTTCTCTTATATGAAATGAGAAATATTATTTGCACTAGTTTATATCTGTCAGGGTTAAAAATACTATATTTATGTCTCATTATAATCCATTCACCAGATTCCAGACCCTGAGTGTCCTGGGAATGTCAAAAATCCACATGATGTCTCTGAATGCTGGATTTTGCATTTGGATATCTGGAATAGCAGAAAAAGTGCTAAACCACATGTGTTATAACAAGAAAACTCCCTGTTGGCTGCATAGCTGCAGGGGTTAGATCAGAAGAACACGTTTTCCCCAAACGCATGGCATAAATTAAACTCAACAAATTACTTCTGTATCAGCTTTTCTATTTGTTCGGTTGCTTTTGTTTGTTTTTTTTTTATTTTCCCACAGAGGAGATGTGAAATGTACTCTTTGTTTAAAATACCAAGTTTTGGCTGAATCACAAACACCCATGATGGAGGGTGAACCACTGCTAATGGGTCTTGTACATCTCAGGATCTGAACTCCTCGTAAAAGAGGAAAGGTTAAAAGAAATGCTTAGACTGGACATTGATAACAGTGCCTCAATTACAGTTTAAGATATATTCATAATTTCTGCAAATTTTGATGGTCAGAAAGGAAGAGAGTTTAGAGTTTAGAATTCAAAAGTTTTTTTCTTCTTGGAAGCCAGGATTTTGTTTTGAGAATATCTGTTTACATTTGCTTGAGGTGGCACACTGTTTTTATATTGAACTCATTCAGATAATGACAAATAAAATAAAGGTAAATATCTTTGTCAATAGTTAGGAAAATAATTTTCTGGCAAAATTCTTACTAATGCCTGCGTTTGATAAGACTATGGACTAAATTTACGTTCATAAATCCTATTGACCAGAGTAAGATGAGAATTTAGCAACCTCTATAAGAAATCAGAAATAATTACATTTACATTGGGGGGGAAAAGGGAGCAATACATTGTAGAAACATAGCTAAGAGTTTAGAAATGCGTATGCTTTTAGTAGTGGAGATGATGAAACACTGGACAAAACTGCCCATGGGAAAGGACAGCTTCTCTTCTGAGTGGGTCAAGAATGGATGCAAATGCAGAAATTCTCTGCAATGCAGCATAAATACAAATTATTGAGCTCAGCACTGGGGTAACTGGATCAAATTCCAGGGTTAGCAACAGACCAAGTGTTTGACTAGATGATGAATTGGTGCTTTCCAGACTGAGAGTATAAAATTTAAGAAATCCACAACCCACATACTCTCATAGAAAATGAATGCCATTTACCCAGCATGTGCTCGTGTGTCTAGAAGTTATCCCCCCATGGGTAACGGCCAAAGGTTCCTATTTCTTTTTGTTTGCAGTCAAATGCATTGTGAGTTAAAGGCCCATTCAGAAATGTGCTTCATTCTCAAATAAGTTGTGCGATCTGTCTGGCAGACGAACATTTTAAGTGCATGCAAACACTGAAGGACAAATTGTGATCCATAATTTGTCCTACCGAAGATAAGGCAAAGTGGCAGCAGATTATCTACTGCCACTTGATAGTGCTAAAGACTACTGCAAGCATAGCTCTTAATTTGACCAGAAAGATGTTTTTAGTTTTATGTTCTGTACATCTTGCACAGAAGCCCAGAACTGTGTAAATGTAACAGAGATAATTATATAATCTGAGGGGTAGACAGTGAAATACATTTAAGGTTTTACACACCACATGGTGATAGCTCCAAAAAAGCAAGACTTTCTGTTAAAAGCAATGAAGTAAGGGAAAAAAAAAATAATATGTGGAGATATTTTTATGCAGCAGTCAGTGTTTTAAGGTGTTTAATACAGATGCACAACAATGTGTTTTGAAGTGACTCAGACATCTCAAAACTTCCAGTGCTGCCAGCTGTCTTCAGAACACTGCAAACCTACAGAATGTAAAAAGCTTTTTTATAAATAACCCTAAATCTGAAAACCTATCCATTTTCATTTTACAGAACTATTTTTCCAGACTGAAAGATTAGTCCCAAATGGAGAGGAGAAGTATACAATTCCTCTCACCAAGTGTATTTCACATCGCTCACCCATACACATTTTTGAAGAGAATCTAGGTGACCAACTCTTACCCTATGAGACTGTCAATTCTAATCTATCACCTGAAATACATATATGCTTTATAAAGAGAGATTCAGAAACATTTTTCTTCCTTTTTTCTTTTTTAAAACTCTGGAGTTAAACTGGAGTTTAGTGAAACTTAAATCCATCACATTTTCTCAGTGTGAATCTGTTTCTTAGGGCCAAGATGAAGCAGATTTATCCTTCCACAAACCAAAATTCCAATCCATTAAATGGGAAGACCATACAGTTTCCAAAGTAAGGAATAGGAATGGCAATATCCATTTTATATCATACAGCAGGTTTTCAGGTATTTGTGCTATTTTAAATTTTAGTTAATCAACTTAAAAAAAAAAAAAAAAGTTATCTGACCTTGATACTTCCTGATTGAAAACTCAGCTCTACTGAAGTCAATGGAAAAAATTCAGCCAAGTCTCCACAGAATTAAAGGTCCATTTCACAGTAAACATGGTAGAAATTCACAAATAATGATATTGAACTTCTCCAGAATTCTGAAGCCTATTCTGTACCATGCTAAAATCACCCTTGAACCTTAATTTGAAGATCTGATAAAACTGTGTTAACATTTCCAATAGAATTCTGTGAAGGTTTTCGTATTCTCATTGTAGAAAAAACAGATTTCTCATAACTTTGAGGCTCATAAAATATTCCAGTTTTTGTGTTGATGTTCAGTGCACGTTCTTGAATGTGAAACTAGCAACTGAGTAAATCATATGAACAAAAGCAGAGTATTTTCAAAAAGCAAATATCCTTATTTTTATCCCTGGCTATTTTCATTGGAACCCTGATGGAAAGAAGAATAAGCTTCAATCAGGGATAGTTGTTCTTTCAGCATCTTCAGAACCAAACACTGTCCACAATGGACTTGACATGAAGAGTGTCCAGAAAAGAAAGATAGACCTCTCCATGTTAGCTGCTTAATTGTTGCAGAAGTTGATACGCAGTGAAAGAAGCAAGTCACTTACAGAAGAGAAAGATCAGTCTTAAATAAGCAAAGGCTGTCTTGGAGAACTGCGTTCAATCTTTGATTTTATGGAAAGCTTCCTGATGAGTGGGCTCCAGACTCCAGAGTTTTGCACAGGTAGCCACTGCTTCCATGTTCCATACCATCTCTCCCAGTACCTTTGGGTTCACAATCATAGAGCCAGAAGTAAATAGTTGTTACCTGGAGCAGAATGATGGGAGCAATAAAATGATAGCAGAAGAAGAGTTTAACTTCTTTGCTCATAGCTGGCATAAGACTGGGGGCACAGTGTGTCCCCTTCCAGGTCAAGGCCTTCTAAGGTACTCTGTGACCCGTCAAGTCCCCTTCATGCATAACACAGAAATGAAGGGAAGGGATACTCAGCAGCACATGTGTGGTGGTCAGTAAATCATCCCCTATACAAGTTAGTTCATTTTGCACTTCTTTTTTTCTCTTCTCTTGCATTCTGAACTCTGTGGATCCTTTTTTAATGAGCTGCTACTCCAGCTGCGAAGCATGTAAACGCTCGCAGCCAACCTTGCTGTTTTGAATGGAGAAGACCTGAATGCACAGAGGAAGTGAAAGACTGACCTCAAGCAGAAGAGGAGGGGTACACTGTTTGGAGAGCATGGGAGGCTGAGGCAGTATCTCTCCTAGTAAACGGGAAGGGGGAGTAGGACAGTTAGCACTGCTGTTTTGTGAACTGGTGGCATGGGCTCCACTTCTTCCTGCAACTTCAGGGCTGCCTTTTCCCACCTTACTGAAGGAGGCAAGGTTTCTGCTGACGTGAACCAATTCTCATAAGCAGGGAGGAAGAAAACGGGACATGATGCCACTGTTGACAGGAAATTAGAGTGCTTGGCGTTGCCTCTCAAGAATTGCCACTGATCCCTAAAGCAAGGGTTGTGTGACAGCACTGTGAGCCAGATAATTTGGTCTACGCTCGGAGGGAGCCTGAGCCAGCTCTGATCACTCCCATCAACAACTGACAGTGATGCAAAGTGGTGCCAGTGACTGCAGATAGCATATTGGTGAGCACCATAACCCAGCCCAAAAGAAACAAAGAATTCTGATGCAGGAATGGGCTTGGATCAGGCATTATAAAAAAATCCTATGTGTTAATACAAAACAGAAGAAAACACTGAGCTAAGAGCCAAGTATTAACCCTTCTATGCCCTGCACAGGGAAGAGTTCTGGTGAAAACCAAAAGGTGACCATGCTCATGCAGCTGAAGAATAATATAAGCAGAGTCAGTGAGGATGAGGTTATACTAAGGCTGCAAAAGCAGATTCAATTCTGGCATTTTGCTTCTTTGGGGAGATTGGTTTTGCAAGCTTAATGATATTCTTTGAGTATAGTTGTTCATAGGAGTGTTGTATGATAATAAAACATGGGATAGTGTGAAGTACTACCTTGTTAATGAGTATCTGCTTATAAGAAGTACTTAGCTCAGTGACCCATTTTCTCATTAATTTCCCAACAGGCTCAGCAACTATGCCCGTAGTAGCGTGATTTATTGTAGAGAGGAAGTCTTATTGTGCAGGACCTTTTTCCAGGCAATTTCAATAAGTGATTTTATGTTATACCATTAAATTAGTTTAACTCCCAGCGTAGAAGGAACTCTTCATACCCTGTAGAACTGGTACTGTATTTTAGATGGTTTTACCTTCTGAATAAAAGACAAAACAAATAGATACTATTTCGCCTGTGTTTCAAATTACAGCTAGGTAGGTATGTCCATACCTGAAGCTTCTCTATATGCTGCAGGGATCCATACTTAGTATTGTGATGTTATGACAACGACATATAACCCAGAATCAGAACGCTCAACCTGTTTGAGTGACAGTTTTACCATGGCAGGTTGTCCCATACATTTCTAGTGTTGATTCATTTCATTCCAGGAAAAAACTCAATCAAAACAGGTGTATTTAATTAATCATCTATAGTTCAAACATCCTTAAGTTTTCATTTTGCCTGTCTTTTGCTGCTACACAAAATAAAAAAGAAAGCTATTGTTCTGTAGTTTACTCATTCAAAAAATAGGGAAACAGTGTGTATTTGACTAATTTCCCACAGCCTCTTATTTTCTGTTTTGTCTTTTCCCCTGCTTTTCTCATCATGCTCATCCCCATGGTGAAACTGCTTGTAGTCAAAGCACTGAACTTAGTGTTACAAGGATCAAGAATTCCTCAGCAGATAAATGCAAACTGTTGTTCTCACTTTTGTCTCTATTTCCCTGTTTTATTATAAAATCGTATTTTCATGTACAAGTTCAGCACAGGCTTGTATGCAGAGATTAGATCGAATCCAATTTGTTTTTGTAGCATTCTGCAAACAACATTTGAATATCAAGGATTTGTTTGAATGCTAGCTGTTTAAATATAGTCAATATCTGTGCAGCATTTCAGAAAACTCCTGATCTATCTAAGCGTGTGTGTAAACCTACTACTGAATTGTCACTTTTCAGCTGCTGATTTTCAGGCAGGAAGTAACTCTTAACTCTTAAGAGGAAAACTATATAAAAGAACAAAAACCAAGGAGTTATAAAATTAACAGGAATATTTCTGACTTTTCACTTATAACTTGTAATACTTCCTAGAAGATGTTTCCAGGGGGAATTGTCATGAAATAATCACAAAGAGGTCTATTAAGTGGAAAAATAGAATGACTTTGGAACTTCAGGATCTCATTGACTGAAACTAAATTTCAAACATTTTATTAAAATTCCTTTAAAATTGACTTGAGTTGTATGCTCCATTGCAAGTACAATTAGCTATTTTATTGACAAAAAAAAAAGAGAGTAATCTTGCTATTATTCCAAACAACTTGTCATTCTTTAGTTCTGTGAGATATGGGGAGCTCAACAGTGTTCTCAACTGTAGCTCAGGGTTACTAGACTCTCCTTTCTAGGGAAAAAAAATAAGAATAGAAGGGAAAAGTTCTGAAATAATTGCTACTTTGAAAAGACAATAAATTGAGCTACTTAATACCACAAAAAATATAAATTGACAGCGTCCAGTGGAAAATATTCAAAATTTCTACTCAAGTTCTTGCTAAATGATTCTATATCAAATTTGTCAGTGATATTGCACTCTCCAAACTACATGTATTAGATTATAGAAAAAAAACTTAAAAGGATGCCCATGTGTGTATCTGGTCCTACATTTTTGTGAGCCACCTGGTATTAACATGTCCCTTGCATTTTTTTGTCTGAAAAATAACACCATCTTGAAGGTAGGAAAATAGCCTTGCAATAGCCAACACAATTCCAGTTTTGGGAAAATTGAGATCTGCTCTTGGCTTTGTGATTGACTGAGGCTTTGTTGCTTGAAGTCTTTCTTTCCCAATCTAAAATAAAGGAAAATCTATATGTCCCCACCTCACAGAGGTGTTGCAAACCTAAATTCATCCATATGTGGCAACTAGTACAACATGATGGAAACTCAATACAAATTGTTACATATATTCTGTTACCCCCAGTGGAAGGCTTTGGTCCATGAAATTGCTGCCGTACGAGCAGAGCTGGACAAATTGCAATGGGGAAAGAAAAAAAACCAAAAAGTAGCATAAAATAAAAAGTTTTAGCCCTGAGAAGTGAGGCTAAATCCTGAATGTTACAAAAACTATGACTAGAATTTAAAAAACCTCTCCTATCTCCAGAGGAGATGTGTGGTGCCCACAGGCATGGATACAACTAAAAAGTGACATAAGTAGGTAAAAGAAAAGCTACATGATATTTACTATTGGATAATTTGCTCGAACTAATTTCATATTCATTGTTAAGAAAATTGGAATGCTTAGCTGAGGATCATAGTCAGCTGGCATGGCTAAGCTACATCTCTGAAAAGAGTGCATTTTAACATTCATGTTAAAACAAATCATAACTATCTAACATAGCATCCTCTCCAAGAGCCACCTTAGCTGAGCCCTTCCCCTGGGGAGAATCACTGCAGTTGTCATTGTAACATATGGGAAAAACTTCTGGAACATTTCCATAGAATTTTCTTCTTGGTTACATCTGTCAGGGTCTCTCTGAGAATGCCCTCCTAGCTTTGCTGCAGCACTTTCTCCTTGACATTGTTTATGCTTCTTAACCACGCTTTTTGGGAGAATATTGTGGAGAATGGGGTTTGGAGGCTTGAGGTGGGTATGTTCCTGTCAGGGTTATGGGCTATCTGTGCAAAGGAGACAATATTTATTAATATTACGTCTAAAAATGCCCTTGGTGAGTTTTCAGAACTAATAAAACTGGCTCACGGGACAGCTCAGCCTCTTCCAGCTATGGCCTCTAAACCCCTTGCAGATATTGCCTGCTAGAGCCTTCGAATTAAATGACTTTTTTTCTCACTTTGATCCTGTCCTAAAGGTGGATCAATCCCCTTGTTATTTTCTCACTGACATACTGAAGGACTCAGCTCACTTTCTGCTGGAGACAACTTTTGGGTCTGCTGGGGTGCAATGCAGACCTTACAATCCATATCATCCGCAGTCAAAAAATCAGACCAAACAAGTGAAACAGATCCCAGAGAAGTATATCTGTTGCTATATTAATTGTCATCAGGATGACTGGGTATACCTGCTGCCATTGGCAGAATTTGGCTATAACTGCTGTGTCTGCTCTTCCAAGCAGCAGACCCCTTTTTATGTGCAATATCGTCCATCCCTGTGACCATCCAGCTATGCTGGGACATCTGTCCAAGGGTTTTCCCTTGAGGACTCCCATCAACTGTTGCAGCATATACATTTGTTTTCTCAGGAGCAGCTGGAAAAAGCACTGGCTGCTTACAAAGTTTATGCAGATAGACATCTGCCACCAACAATGGACTTTATGGCTGGGGTCTGTGTTTGGTTGTCCAGTCAACAAGTTGTGCAGTGCATTCTTCCGAATTTTGACCGCTGTTACCTAGACCCATATAAAATCATGGACTGGGTTAGTCCAGTTGTGGTTCATCTGCAGCTTCCACATGGTCTCAAGAGTCACCCTGTTGTTCATACCTGCCTGTTAGAAGCTGTTCAGCCAGACCCCTTCCAGAAGCAAACTTGACCTCTGCCTCCAGTTAGAGGGAATACCACATCAGAGTTATTTTGGGTTCCAGGGTATTGTGGATTACCCTGCAATATTTGATTTATTTTGCCAGGATACAACCATAGTGGGAACTGCATATAAATGTATAAGCAGGAATCATCCAAAACTGAAATCTAGCTGTAATTAGAAACTATGGAACTTTTTGTAAGATATAATTAAGCCTTGACATAATGTGACAGAATTTATGTGTTTAAAATCTGATCAAAGAACTGATCAGCTATGCTGCAGAGAACAACCTTGTTGCATTAGGCATGCAAAGAAGATTCTTGCATTTCAAGGGACAAGTGGCAACACTATCTGGCAGAACTATCAGTAGTTATTACAGTAGTAAATGCAATGGAAATAGAAAGAAATTATCCATATGTTGCACAGCAGAAATTAACAAGAGCGTTGCATCCAAAATGGTAATTGGCAAGCAGGGAAAGGCTGAAAAAGTAATGTATATTATCCTGTTTAAGGTGTATTTTTTAGTGTTATGAGCAAATTCCATGTCAAGTAAACAACACAGAAATAAAGGGAGAAAAAAAGACCAAAAAGTAACAAGCAATGAGAAGGTGTTGTAATTACTGTAATTTAAACATCTGAAGATGACATTGCATCTTTGAGATACCCCAAAGTTAATTTTCAACTAGCAAAAAGCTACAGAGAAAATAAATATGTACTGTTTGCAATATTGTACAGATCATTCTGAAAAGGAAAAGAAAAATACCCAGACGTGAGTATAGATGTGAGCTATTATTTTAGAAAGCGTTTAAAAAGAATTGCTCTGCAATAGTTTAATATTCTTATTCTTAATAATACTTGTGGAGGTTCGTTCTTAAAAAAAAACCCCACAACTTGCAACCAAAAGGCCTAATTCTCCCATCACATCCCACTTATTTGAGCTTCTGCTGTGCTGTGAAATGAAGAAAGAGAACAACTTTTTCCTCACTTGAATTACCCTGTCAGGTGAAAAAGCCTCCCTTGGTTATGATTTACAATGCTAAAAAGGGGAAATGCTCATCCAATAAAGGCTGGGCTCTTACATGTTGGCTCTCTCACCTCCCATCACCAATCTTTGCAATACATATTGGAATGTGAAAATAACATTTCATTCTTTTTTTTTGAGCCATAGCAACCACTATTGAGATGTGAACTTCATTTGGAGATCGTTTGAATCTGGTGATGATATTGTTCATGGCCTCTTTTGCTGTTATCTCTTGTTGACTCCAAAGCCATCTTTAGCAGAGATGTGTTTGTCATTCCTACGTTTTCAGAGGGCAAGATCTATGCCAGTCTCACCAAATTGTTCAATATGAAACACTGGAGTCAAGGTTACTTCTTTTATCTATCTAAAATATTTTTACAAAGGTAAACATAGCAAATATCTAATATCTTCCTTCTCTTTATAAATTTCCTTAGAACTGTAACATCTCACACAAATTTTTGGAAAAAAATGATTCAAAACATTTAATCTTCTTTTTATAGTATTTTTGCAAAGTTAAAAAGTGCAGGCCCAGAGTAAATGTGTTGGCCCACTTGTGCATACACAAAAGCTCATCAGTGATTTTTTTAATATTTTTTTCCTCACTTGTTCTTCAGTTTTGTGAAAACTTTTACTAATTCAGTATTTATTTAATCCAAGAGATCAAGTTTTCTCTCCATTTTTACATTTTCATTGCTAATCCTAAAGAAAGAGTTGATCATTTAAAGATTCAAGTATTTTGAGGGATACCGAAGATTTCTTATTTTATCCATTCATTATTCTCATTTTTATTTTTTTTATAAGCCCTTACTTTTTTTCCCTGTACAGCAGACATGATGCTGTCAGAGCCATCAGTATTCACCACAATACCCAAAGGTTAATTGTTTTCAGAACAGGTGATTCATAAAAATAGTAGAGAAGTCATTTTTCCATTGTCAAAAAAAAAAAACCAAACAGATTATGAGGATATTTGCTTTTATACTAATTACAGATTCATCTTCTCAGGTTATCTGCAAAGCAGGCAGTGATTTCTGCTTTTCCTCTGAGCCATGTTGCTTCCCTTACCACAGCAGTTTGCTGCTTATTCACCTCCTGTGTCCTTTGTTTGTGTCCCCTCTCTGATGCACGGATCTATCTGTTCTGCTGCTGTACAGTAACTTGCATAACTGTTCCTTCATAGTCTTTAGGATATCCTGCACCACTAAATAAGTACAAAAGAAATTACGAAATACAGCAAGTTTTTCTTTATCTTTCTGAAATCCTGTCTGCACATTTGGAAAGCTCTATTTGGTATTTATAAGGGTAAAAGTGTAATAACTTATTTCTACAAGCCATGCTGACGTTTGTATGGAAAACTGCAATAATACTAGAATCAGGTGATTTTTTTCATCCAAACTGTATTTTGGTAGGGATTTAGGTTTTAGAATAAATGATATTTTTTTTCTAAATATTGAAAATCCAAAACAAAAGAAATATGGAGTTGTTTCTGCTTTTTCTGTCCTTTTTGCTTTTTTAAATTTCTTGGACAAGAAAATGCAGTAAAGGCAAACAGTTTTTGTATAAAAATACACTATTTTCATAGTGGAAGCAAACATTTTACATTCATCACTAAAAACAGTCTCTTGAATAAGCCTATTCAAGGTTATGGATTTATAGCTTGTCTACAGTTTCCTCACTAAATCTTTTGTCCATACCTTGCTCTTAACTGCAGTACGACAGTCTTTGAGAGGCTCATATGAACAGGGTATGAATGTGAAAGGTAAGCTGAGGAAATCATGGAAACCTTACCCTTGATATTCAGCTACTTGAATATCCTGCAGGACTGCAGGAGCAATGACTGTGGAAAAGAAAATATACAGAAGACTAAAAGAAACAAGTTTACAGGTGAAAGGATTTACCTGGACTCAGGTGTCTTTCAGAGGATCCACGGGGACATTTCCTCCCTTTGTAATCTGGTTCCTGGGGATGTACATACCTGCTTCAGAGATACTAGACATCAATTCTGTAAACTGCCTTTACCTCCGACGTTTTTTTGCTGTCACCTGGAAATAAATACATGTTTTTAAAACGAGTCACAGGTGGGTATGAGAGAGAAAATGGTAGGAGGAATAAAAATCTGCTTCTGAAATATTCTAAGTGTTTATCATCAGAAAGGTTTTTTGTCTAAGTTTTCAAATTCATAAGCTGTGAATTTTAAGAAAGGATCTAGATATTGCCTACGGCTATTATAAATCCAGGTAGTAGTAGCATTTATTTTGTGTTTATATTAACATACATTAATCCTACACTCACAAAACTGGGTCTTTTGTGAGCTTAATTAAGAAGATATCAGACATTGTAAGAATAAGTTTATGCTTTGTCTCTTAGGCAAAACTGCATTTTTTTGACCCTTTCAGTCACTTGCATAGGAACAGCAGAGACCATGTTAAATATGCAACCCCAACTTTGTCAAATTTTTATTGTCATGTACCTAACTGCCAGCTTATGAAATATTTTTAAGATGTTTTAAAATGGTATGGTAAAATAACAACTCTTAGTTAAAACCAGTGTTTATTTAATGTTGTTGTAGCCATGCTGATTTCGATTTGTGAAGTGAAACTTATAAATATGTGATAAACTACTATGCTAGTAAAAAGTAAGTAAGGTTTCAGACACCTAAGCCTTTCCTGAGTTCTACTTACAAACCTTCATTTACTTCTTCTCCAAGTCTATAACGCATGTCCTTCTGAGTATGAAATATGTCCTTTATACACGCATTCCTCCAACCTCCCCCCCAGCCCTTTTCTGCAGATATGTGGTGTTCTCTTCAAGCTTTAAAAAAGATTTCCCATTTAAATCAACATCCATCAGTGGTTTGGAACCCCTTTCTGCTGCGGGATTTTGTCCTTTCCTTCTGGTTAGTGTTATGTACAGACGAAGAACAGAACAAGGACACCATGTTAGATTTATAAGGAAATAATGTCAAAATGGTTAATGTAATTCACCAGTTCAATAAACTGGATTACATTTTAGTAGGACAAAAGATCAACGAAAGCCTATTTATATTCATTGGGTGAAGGCTGTAACAGCAACCACATAATGCATTCCCCGTCTTTGGGCTCATTAGCTGTGCCTATTAGATTTGTTAAGTATCATAACATCCAGATGTTTCTGGACAGCTCAGATGACATTTTATCCATGTGCAGATTAAATATTAATGGATAGCAAGTGAAGAAGTGCAATAACCAGTCTTGGGTTTGGAGCATTTTCAATGTTGTCAGGGTTTGGGGTTTGTTTTTTTTTCTCCCTTCTTCACACGTTTCTCTTTCAGAATGCATGAAAAGACAGAGAATCATTTTTAGGAAGCATGATTCTTGTGGAAGTAAGAGGCAGAGAGCCATTTACCTTCTCTTTATGTACAGTGTCTTTGTATACTGAGAAGAATTCACACCCAGGGTCCACATTATCCAACAAAAAAGCTGCCAGGTTTTAGCTAGAAACCTCACTAAGTTCTGGTTGAGCTTTCATTTAAGCAGTTGAACTTTCATTGGTCTCATCAAGGTTCTTTTTCAGACCTTTAATGCAGAATGCTTGTAACTTGTGCTTGTAGACAGATGATTTTGAATGATGACATGTTCTTGCCATTCTTCATTGGGATGATTTGTAAACAGCTTGGGAGCCCTCCCACCGTTCCCTCTCTGCTGAGTACCAAACACTCAGTTATGGCAATTCTGCTCTTCCTTTCTCTTCCAAAGTATTGTACTTAGTGAAAGGCTATAGGAAGTGTGAGATTTCACCTCTACTGATATTCTTACTACTGTTGAATAAGTGCTATACACAAGGCACATTTTAAGTCTTGATGACTCCCCTTCCTGTTTTCTTCAAATGTTTCTATGGGAAAAGCTCTGATCCTAAGTCACTAACACAGAAAGAGCCCTTTGCCTTCTTTTCTGACTTCTGCAATATTTCACTCCTCAAGTTTTCTCTCTGGAATATATCTGCAATTGTCATGCATCTATACTTTTTAACTGAAACCAGTGGAACTATTCCAATTTACATCAGTTATAGAGTTAACCCATTCATTTGCTATAAGAAGGAAGAATCAATGAAGGCAAGTACTGATGGCAGAATCTGTTCATTAGCATTTTGTGGCTCTTACAGCTCCTCTGCAGTAGCAATTTCTTTCTGAATAGTCCAAAGAAAATACAAGGAAGATGGCAGAATCTGTCCCAGTAATTATTTCAATGTTCTCCAAGGCAAAAATGATCCTGCCTGTTCTTTAATAGATGATATTTTGCTGTCAGACATGCCCCAAGACATTTTCTGAAAGACAAAGAGTTGCAGCTCCTTCAGACCAAATGAAAAGAGCCAGGAAATTCGTCAGAGAGTTCAAGTGAATTTCTTTGAATTCCCAAGCCTTAATTAGTGCATTTGCATAAGTTTATTGCCATGTGGGTTCTGTGCAGACTTTTTTTTTCTCTTGTCAGCTGTGAGAGCCTGGGGACTGAGCTTTGTTGTACTGATGAGTACTACTGCTTTCCAACACTCACATTTTGTGAGAACATGTGAGTTAGAGATTAAATTTGGTGCATCATGGTTTAAACATTTTACTGAGCATCCGTGGTCAATATTCACAGTAAATGTCACTCAGGTGTCTGCTTTGAATGACAGTGTAAATCCACAGATGAACCAAAAATAATGGTTCAGAATGCGGAAAGCAGTGGTGTAGTCCCAGCTAAAGCAAAATGAAGTCACTGCATTCCCCAGAAATAGTCATCCTTGGACACTCAGGGATGAACAACGAGTTTAGCTAATCATGTATCCGCTGTTTGGGCCAATAAATGAATTTTGAGACCATAAGCCATTCAGAGCTATAAGAGCAGCCAAAGTAACTTTTGTCTAATTTTGAAACCTACTCAAATATAGTTTTGACATTTTGTATTGAATGCTAACATTTTGGCTTTGGAGTGATTTGCTTTGCTTTGCTTCGCTTCATTGTTGTTTTCCCCTGCTAGGCAAGTGAATAGAGAATAAAAAGAAATAATCCAGTGGGGGGGAAAAGGAGAGCAGAGTGAAAAACAGAGTGGAAAAATCTACAGAAAAAAGATCAATGATATGAAGAACAAATTTGAATATAAAAAGATACTTTTTTATCTATCTTGGGTTTTTTTCCCATATCAAAACTGAATATGTTTCTAAAATATAAATTGCAACACAAACAGAAGTTATAGATAGGATACAGAATTAAACAGGCACTATTCTTTGTGCTATGTATTGTGTAACAAGAACCAAACTTTATGATCGTAAAAATGTCTTTATCTGTGACCCCGCAGAAAGTACATAAAAGATAACATTTGCTCCAACTTGACTCTTGGGGTACTTCTACTCTAAAAGTGTAACAAAGGCTTTTTTTTATCAATGTAAACTTCTTTGAAATAGAACTGCTATGAGGACAGAGCAACACATTTCAGTCAAATAAACATCATCTTTTCATTTTTGTTTGAGTTATTTTTGAGACTGTAAACAAGAGTTGAAAAATTTGAAAACTTGATGAAATATATTTTTGACCTGGATTGCTGAAACAGGTTGCATCAGCCTGACAAAATATTTTTCTCTCAGGCAGGTGAAACATTTCATAACCTTTTAACCTGTCTTTGCTTAAACCACTAGAATTGCATTGAAGACAGTTTTATTTTAAGTTTTCATAAGAAGAGCAACTCCTTTCCCAATGTAAATTATTACAAAATTCCTTTTAGCTCATATATGGAGTGGGACAAAAAGGAAGGGGGAAAAAAAAAAAAAAGAAAAAAGTGACATTGGCTATTAATAACAGGTGGTAAATGAGTGTTGGTTATAATACGTCAACATTTACAAATGCACCTCAAATCTGGATCAGATGGTAATGCTACAGACAGCAGCATGTAGTGAATTTTATTTTTAGGTGTTCTCTTCTGACCACATTTAAGATCAATCTGTCCTTTGCTGTTCTAAAATCTTCCTGATTTTTTTTGACATTCTAAATCTCAAACCTTTGGAGGGGGAGCAAAATGATAAAAGCTGACAAAATTAATTACAGAGTATTATTCATCTAAGATGTTTAATTAGTTACATTGTAACTGATTAGCTGCAAAATCTTCAGCATTCTCCTAAACAATAAAAACTGTAGTACAAAGTGACTTTTAACACAGCAGACAATTCCAGTCGCAGTGATTTTTTGCTCCTTTTATATAAATCAGCTTTCTCTGTAAATGCTACCTCCCAGTAACCATAGGAACAATGTCCACTGTAATTTCTTAAGGTGGAAGTGCAGACAAAGTAATTTCATCTATAGGAAAATATATGAATATAGTTATATCCTAATTATCGTATATGATATCTCACATTGCCTCTTACATTTTAATATTCCCTGTGCCTGAATGAAGAATTAGACCTGTGACCTTTTCTTCCACTAATGGTTGTGATACATGAGACTGCAAGCGAGTTCAATATTATTTTTTTAAAATGAAACCGATATTGGCCACGAAGCCTTTGAATCCTTATCGCACAGGAGACTTCAAACTTCAGCACCTCCTCTGATCCTGATTTCTATATATTTTTCTACCTTTGCAAAGCCTCTGTTTTCTGCCCCCGTGGTGGAAAAAGGGCTTGGTCTGGGGATGAGAAATTCCCGGGAACTGGGACAGAGTCTGTCCTTGAACCTGCACTTGACACAGTGTTGGTTCAGGTGCTCCACTTCAACTCTTCCACTTGCTGCTTCTTCACTTTCCTCTCGTGATACTGTCTAGAAAGAGACAGACATACTCATCCCTCTCATAGCAACTCCAGTAGTTGGCTTTTTATTTACTTTGTCAATTGAAGAGCAGCATTCAGTAAATAAAATGTCCCAAAGATTCAGCCTGAAGATCCACCTAAATTGGCTCTCAACGGACAGAAGTCATATACCTTGCTTAACTGTAAGCTTCCTCTCAAGTCTCCTTTGGTTTCATTATTTCTCTTGCAGTCCAGTAATGTGTAGTGGATGGGGAAAAGAAGCTATTTCCCTGCTGGACTTCTGAGCCTCTTCTCTGGTCCCTATTTCCCCGTTACACCATTTAAATTCTCAATAATTCCTCTGAGCCTCAAAGTACAGATTCTAGTATATAAGCCAAGGAGATCTTGATGAGAATTGATTTTTAGCCAGCAAATGTCACTCCTTAAATGCCCAAAGGCTGTTTAAACTCAGACTTAGACAGAATGTTAGTCATGGCAGAAAAATCTGACCCAACTTACCTTAAAGTATTGTATCTAGTTTCTGCTCCAGAAGTTAGCACAGATAAATGCATGGCAGGTTTTCTCAGAATCAAAAAGGGCTTTAGAGAACTTCACAGTTGTCTCCTCATAATGCATAGGCACTTGTGGCCCTCCCACAACACTCTATTTATTCTTTTACAGTGTATTGGCACCATATTCTGTTCTATTTCCTAACCATAAACTGGTAGCTTTTTTTTTGATTCTGCTTCTTTCACAAACTGTCAGAGTGCTTTTTAGTTCTTCCTGTTACCAATGAGACATATTCTACTAGGTTTGAACTACGCTGCAAAAAGTAAAATATTCTCATCACTGTAAACTATTTGAATACATTTGCAATAACATCCTGCAATGGAATGGTTTCCAGCTTTAAAAATACAGCATATTCCAGCATGCTGGATTTTCAGCATTAGAAGGATACGCGTATCCTTGCTCTCTTCTCATTCAGAGCACAAAATCAAGAAAAGATGTAAAGAACTTGAGAAAGATAGGGTGGGTACATGTTAATGAGAAACAGGAATACTTCAACTTGGAGAATATTTGTACAGAAGGAGGATACATGAAATATTGCAAAACTGTAAGATAGGTCTGAAGAGAGATGTAAGGTTTTTCCTGTGTTTCCGTTGTCACCATTTGCCCCAGCACTCAGGGATGGCAGAGATTTTTTCTTGTGTTTCCCCTGTGGCTGCACAGTGTCCTTTTGGAGGCTGACCTACACCGTTGTGAACCAGCCTGTTCACACCCCAGGATGCCGTGAGTAACTCAGAGCAGCATGGTAGGGAGGTGTTCTCCTCTTAGGCTGTCTCAGTACAGTGTCTGGAAGGACTCTAACTACTAGGAATGCCACATTCACTGTCAGGTTATTCACAATATGGCAAGATGAGATGTAAGGGTAATAGAATAAATGACTTGCTTAAAATCATAGCACTGAAGCATTGGAAACACCATCAGAAAATAAAACAGATTGTTAACATTAGCATTTACACTAAAATTATCTATTGATTCTCTCAGTGTCCCAATGGATTTCCACCTCACTTAGACGGAATCTCCTATTCTTCCTTAAGATGAAGTCTCTTTTGCCTTGGTCATCTGGAGATGTCTTTTGGCACCATTTTCATTTCCCAAAGTGTCAGTAATAGCCATGGAGATCAAACTATGATCTTTTTATGCTTTAGTGTTGTCTGAACTCCTCCTGGAAGAACGTACTTCCATGTTTCTTGTGACCAGCCATTGGGACACTTCTGAGGAAAAGCATCTCTTTCTTCCACACATTTCTTTAAGGGTGAATTAATATTTCTATTGAATGCTTTAATTGGCATATTAATGGCTTCAGGTTGCTTTTCTTTGTAGCAGTCTTCTGTTAATACTTTTGTGAAAGCTCTTACGATGATAAATAAAAAGTACAGAGTCATCTGATTCAATTTCTAAGTATTTTCTCTCTCTGAGTTTTACAGAAAGACTAAATGGAATGCTGTCTTTAAAAAAAACAACTGGGAATGAGATGGTTAGCTTGAGTACTAAGCATCCCCTCTACCCCCAATTTTTGGAGAACTGTTTCTGGACACTTCATCATGGTAGCCTCAAGATGGAAGGAAACAGGTCTCCAAAATTTTCAAAGCAGGGTATCTGTACCAGTATTATGTTTGCAGAAAGCAAATGCCTTTTATGAAAACTTTTGTTTAGACAAAACTCCAGGTTCTTTGAAAATTATTTCTAAGCAGGAAAAATAATTCTCAGCAGTTATGAGCTCAAAAGAATATGATGTTTATCATTCCCCTTTCTTTTCCTTGCACAGCCTCATCTGCCACTTCACAGATTTCTCTGGTGACCGGATACATCTCAAACTGCATTTTTTCTTTCCTTCCAGATTTACTTTAATAGCATTTCAGTTTAACGAGTGAAAGAAGTAGCAAATGGCTGCCCCTGTACCTCTTAAGTAACAGCCTCAAAAACACCTAGATTCATCGGCCCGTCATTCTCCTTCTTCCTGTCAGCATCTCCCCCTCCCATATTATTAGAAGCTAATGAAAGAGTCACAACAGAAATGTTATTTGCAGTTATTATGTCTTGAAGGATACAGATCTAAAATGACTAGTTCGAAGACAGCTACACGTGTTGTAGCACTGGTATCTTTGCAAGCTCCTTAGAGGGTACACGTGACATTTGATCCTCTTACTTCCTTTATGTGGGAGTTTTCATTACTAAAGCCACTTGCCTTTTATGTTTGAGCATGTGCTCCACAATATGCATATCCCCTAAGCCAAACAGCCCTGCTGTATTTCCTCTCCAGAGGCAGGGAATTCTGCTTGCAAGGTGTCCTTATTCTTTGTGCTGTTTCTTCATTTACTGGCTTAATAACCTTCTCTCACTGCTGGTTGTACTTTTCATTCAGATTTTTTATCCACAGCAGAACAGGACTCTGCAAAGAAAATCTGTAGAGTACAGAAAACAGCAGGAATTGAGAAAAAAAAATGAACAAGATGTCCTTTTCTTCACTACCTTTTTAATCAGTTATGCAAATGCTTTTGTTTATTTCATTTGTTTATTTTCATGTAGAAAAACATAAGAAGGGGAAAACAGTCTAATAGATGCCTTTGATGTAATTTAGCGGGAAGGAGTGTGGGAAGAATCAGATCAGATTTTGTTTCATCAGCCAGTTAATGTATACTTCTGTTCTAAAATACTTTTAACAAATGTAGAAGACCAGACTATTCTTTCCTTTGTAAGGCTCTTATTTTCCATCTCCTTGGTTTAGGTCATGCTAGCAAGAGACATTTGTTGCATTATTCTTTTTCTTGCCTGCATGGCAATTTTAATTTCAAGATGGATTTTTTTCCTTCCATTCAAATAACAGTTTATAATCAATCTTTTATTTTGCTAGAGGATACATAACTAAATCTAATTTGTATTATTTCTGCTATCTGTAGCTGTATAGATATTTCTTAATGTTTTCCTCAACTCTATTTTTTAGAGTTTTGGCCATATTTTTATATAACAACTGTATCCTAAAATTGTGATTTATTTACAATTAAGGATAATATCAGATTTATTTAACAAAATATTTTATTTAGCTCTTTTTTTAATGTTTCATTATTTAAATATAAATTAATTAAACTTCTGAAATTAAGGCGGTATTAAGTAAAACCAATCTTCTTGAGTAGAAAATTATGTTAAACCAGTCTTTTTTTAAATCTGGAAATCCTTGTACAAAAGTGGCAAAAACATTGAAGTGGACTCTTTCCTTTGTATTGTTTTGTGCTTATGCAGAAAGGCACTGAACATTATTGTTGCTCAGTTGCAGGACAGAGCCCTCTGTAAGGTCTCAAATATCTTCTTCACGTTTGGAGGCCAGCAGGAACAGAGCCTATTGTAGTACTGAACCCCATTTACACTTAATTTTCATCAACAAAAGGTTTCCTTTAGTGGTTTTACAGTTTGTAACTCTCCAGCCAAATTATTTGGTTAACTGCTGTCTATGAACACAGACTTAAAACCTTGACCTTCTTGCCATTTTTTTGCACTTCAGGTCTGCTTTCCAAAGGTGCAGATGGAAAGAACTGCTCACAGCTGCTCTCTGGTGGGGACGTTCACCTGGACCAGAAGGCTGGCAGGGGAGCTTTGGACGAGTGGTACCATCAGCCTCTCCTTCCTCATGTGCCTGACATCATTGTAGCAGGGTGGGAGAGTCCTCTGTCCTCCCTAACCTCTCTATCCTTTCTCCTGTCAAAAAGGGAGCTAGTTGCCAGGACAAGATCCCAGTTCTGCCATGCAGCAGCCAGTTCTGCAGTTGTTGGTGGCTCCCTTTACTCTTGCTGAGACTTAGGGCAAAAATCATCCCAAGAGGTGTGGGGCTGCATTTATTGGCCAATTCAAGCATTTTGACGAAATCCCCTCAGACTTTAAAAAGAAGGGTCTGGGGAGGCCTTAACCCATCTCACCAGGCTAAGCACGTCAACGTCAGTGATGGTGTTATCTGCTGTGCTGCAAAGCACTGTGCCCTCTGTAGATGTCCTGATCTGTCACATAGCCCTTTCTTACACGTCACAGGTGAGAGCATCCAGCAGAAGCAAGCCCAGAACTGAGCCCTTTAAAAACATTGCAGGCTTTTCTGAGTTTCAGCATCAGCAAAAACAAGGTTTCATCCAGAAATTGTTAGTAGAAACTTTTTAAGTATAGTTTGGTTTCTTCATTATGATCACCAAAATGACATTTTAAAAGCTAGCCAGCATGCCTGAAGGAAGCAAGTGATTCACATTTCCTCTGTTTATGAGCAGTGAGTATCCAGCTGGTCTCTGTGGTAATCTGAACTGACTACCACCCAGGAGAGTAATTTTCATTAACTTATCCTGACAAAAAATATTAACCCATAGGCCAGTTTCCAAACTCGGACACTATAAATCAAGATCTCCAGTTGGTTCCCAAGCAAAACAGCATTGTTTGGATGCCAGACTACCAGCTTTAGACTCTAAAGTGGTTCAGGTTTTGTGCAGGACATCATGATTTAAGTGTTCATGATGTTTGGAAATTATATTGGATTTTTCCCAAATTGTTATCACCCATTGAGGCTGTTAAAACTCATCTCAGAAGCAACCTCATTAAATTATTTCATTTAATAGAGACAAGTCAGGTCTGGTACTGGTTACCTTTAGACTTTTGGCTTGTCAAACTGTATTTATTATCCCTTCTCACTGTTTCAAAGGTGGCTGCTGCTGTTGTGACTCCCCTTAGCTGGTAACAACAGCAACATGGGACAGGGGAGAACCATAAAGGATAGGCTAATAACATGCTTTTTCCTCTCTCTTCCTTCTCACTTCATTGGGCACTTAAGTTTGTGTCTAGCTTTTAGTATTATATTTATTCAGAAAGCATATAAGCACATGCTTATTCCAAAATACTATTGAAATTGGTAAGATTTTAACATGTAGTGAAATGCTTAGTTCAGCTAAAGAAGCTCCCTTCACAATGAGGTTTCTTTACCCCTTCAGTCCAAGCACACCTACATGTACATGTACACTTACAGAAACGGAGATACTTTTAAGAAATATCATTGTCAGATTGCCTCATCTTCACAAGAACATGGAAAAGGAGCCTGTCATGGAGGAGAGCAGGAGAGCAGAAAGGGAACTGAAGTATCAAAACCTAGAGGAAAGCATAAGAACAGGATAGCTACAGTAGCAAAGAGGACCACTTTGAGGTCCTCAAAAAATAAGGCAAGAAATACATTCCTACAAGCGGACAAAATTAGTGAGGAGAGAGAATACATAGACTTTGGGAGACATGAGTGGAGGAAGATGCTTATGGGTTTGCCTGTAACTGCTGTAGCATAGCATATTTGCCAGCCGACACACAAATGTGTTCACTAGCACATCCTGATATTGATGTTAGTCTATTAGAAAATGTTCAGGTTTAAGGAAACTATAGACTGAGCTGCCCTTAGTTCTGCTGGTGCTGTCCTGAACAAATTCCATCATAAACTCTTACATACCTATTTTTTTCTTTTTTTAATGAACTTCCCATCTCTTTAACAAAGTCAAATCTACTCCCAGAATATTACTTGGAATAAAATAAAGTCCAGGACATCCAGTAGAGAACGTCTAGAGGAAGTGATAATAAAGATTCAGTCCTGCCTCTACCAGAGGCATTATGGCCCAATGAGGAGAGGAAATAAAGCCAGGCAAAAAAAAAGAAAGGGATTAAATAAATTGGCTAGAGATTAAGTTTATTCAATATAATGCCAAGACAGCCTGTCCATGAGGCTCCCTGGTGAAAGCAATGTTAGGTAGTTTGAAAGTATAACCTTCAACAAAGAAAAGCAAGAAAAACAACGAGCACTCTCCTTTAAGAATTATTTTACCCTGAGGGATAAGTCATTTCACTGGCACAGGAGAGTGGAATCTGTGCTTAGTTGTACCAGCAGGAGGAAACTTAGAATATTACCTGTCAAATATTTATCTGACTAACAGAATAAAAATAACTGAAAGGATTCAAAGTCCAGCTCAGATTATTAAGTTATCTTAACTTATAATAATAAGCCAAGATTTTTAAGCTCTTTCAGTTATTGCCTCTAGAGCAGTTTCGTCATCCACCTTCTCCAAGTGCAATATTTTTCAGATGTCAAAACACAAAAAGCATATGACCATGACAGTGAGATTCGTCCGATAAAAATACGTAGCCAGCAGCAATACATAGCCTTCAACCTTCAGCTGGCTGTAGCACAGTGAATAGAGTCAACTGGCCAATTTTACTGTTGGTAAAAATCGAGATATATTTTTACAAAACCTGTCATGTGACTCTAGGCATAAGCTGTAGATGTGAACCTGTAAGACTATTCAAGTTGTAAGAGCATATGTAAAATATTGTGTCAGTACCAGTTTTCACTTCTTAATAGCAGAACAAGCCTTGAATTAAGCTGCAAGATTCTCCTTGCAGATGTGTATGGAAAACTTGACTTTGCAGAGGTTTGTTTTGCTGTTATTGACTAACTGAAATTCAACGCAAGTTTCATCATGGTTCAGGTAACCCAGTCACACAGAATCATAAGATTAAAGGATAATTTGGGCTGGAAGGGGCCTCGGGAGGCCTTTATCCCAACCCTTTGCTCATTGCAGGTTCAGAACAGATCGCCTGGGGCTTACCCACAGCATGGGCTTCAAAACCTCCAGAGACAGAGACTGCACAGCCTCTATGGGCAGCTTGCTCCACTGCTTAGTTGTCCTCATGGGGAAACATTTCTTCTGTTCAGTCTGAACCTCTGGGGTTTCACTTTATGTCTGTTGCCTCAGCATCCACACATGCAGCACTGGGAAGAGCCTGGCTCCATTCCTTGATAAGCTCCTCGTAGGTGCTGGAGGTTCTGTGATCCCATCAAAGCCATTCCCTCTCTAGGTGAACAAGCCCTGGTCCCTCTACCTGTCCTCACAGGTCACATACTCCAGCCCCAGACATCGTGGTGGCCTTCTCCTGGACTCAGTCCAGTTCATTGATGCCTTTCCCTTACTGGGGAGCCTCAAACTGGACGCAGTGCTCTAGATGTGGTCTAACAGCTGCTGAATAAAGAGAATAATAATTTTCCTTGATCTGCTGGCTGTGTTCCTGCTGACACAGCCCGGGGCGCTGACGGCTTTCATCGCTGCCAGAGCTCATTGCTGGCCCACGCTCAGCTCGCTGCCCACCAGCACTCCCAGGACCTCCTCCGCAGAGCTGCTCCACAGCTGTAACACCAGGCACACACAGTCAAAGATCACACAGGCTTCTCTGACCCCATGCTGAACACAGACCCGAAGAGGTAACGCATATTATTTTTTTCCTTTCTGAGCTACTGGATGAGTAGGCCTACATCGAGGTAATGATCTGAGTAAATATTACTCTTCTAGATAACACTTGAAGAACTGGAACTGTGACATGTGGGTGAAAAATTTAATATTATGAAGATGCTGATGTGTTTTGTATGCTAAAATGTTTAGGATTAAATAAAAATATTATCACTCTAGAATGTATCACTTACTTAGAACCTAGATCAGCAATTTTTACATCTTCTTTCAGTTTGACGATCCCTCCTTTTTTTTTTTTATTTTTTCCTAGGAGTGCAGGAAAGTTTGAGTAGGGAATTTAAATCCACTGAAAATGGGGGTTTTTTTCTTAGCTATCACTCACAGATCCCAAAGGTTCAAGGAGCAGTGTTTGAAAACCAGTGGTAGATAGCTCAGCAAGCAAATACTCACCTAAGGCCAGTAACTCGGGAAGCAGCTGGAGATAAAGACAGAGGTGACAGATGATGTGGGCTCATGTATTTTTTCGCTTATTTCTTGACCAGTGAATTAAAATCTGGGCTATTAAACTTAGATCCCTTGTCTTATTTATAAAAATTAACAACACTCTGCAGAGAATAAAATGTGCTTCAGTGCTGGATCCAAGTGCCATCTGAATATGGGGAGGGAAATGGGATGTGCAGAGGCATCTGTGTACACAATCCATTCGCAGCATTAGTGCAGGGAGAAGACATCTGCAGCTCTCTGTTGCCCCATTCCCTGTCACCCCCTTCTCTGTCTGAAATCTGTTCCTGGCCAGCTTTTCCTCTGTTATGGAAGCTAAGGACCTCCTGAAAGGTAAAACCTCAAGGAAATTATTTCCCAAAATAAAGAAAAAGAAAAGAACATAACCCTGTTCTCATAAAAATGATGAAACACTGGATGAAACATTGTTATCCCAAAACCATAAAAAAAATTTCAATATGATCAATAAAAATATTATACCTTACCATTTTTTCATTTTTTTATCTCTAAGGTGGTTTTGTTTGGTTGCTCTAGTGAGCAATACAAAGAAAATATTTTCTTTCAGTAAGCTAAAATAGAATATTTTGTTTTACGACTGCAGAAAAGGAACATTTCAACAACTGCAAACTTCTTGCTATTTCAGGGCCCCAGGCTTTGGCACTCGCATGATTATGAAATCTTTTCCCTGCTTCATATATCAGTCAGAAACATCTCTTAAAACCAGCAGCACATAAGGCGATAAATTAATAATTTCTAACCTGTGAATAACAGAGATTTTATCAAGGAATTTAACCTTATATAGGACTTCAGAGCACAACTATATTTACATATCCAAATAGTACATAATGTGTTGCAAAGCACAGACCCAGAAAGCATGATGCATCAAAACCACAATGTTTTATTAACAACGAAATTCAAAGTAATCTTAAAATGTGTTTCCTTCCTGGGGCTGAGTAATCAGGTTATTTTTTTTCCTTTTCTCTGACCTTAATCTTACTCATATCCCTCCTGCACTCACATTTTGACTTCTCCAACATCGCTAAGAGAAGAGTCTTGTTGTTGCTTGCAGTCAGATGACTTCAAGCTTGAGTGCAAGAACCACAAGTTCCTCTGTGTTGAAAGGCTTCATTGAAGAGGGACATACAGGGAGGAGGCAGATTGTTCTTCAGGCTTCCCTCAAGCAAGAAACACTGTAACTGCTTCCCCCCTCCGGCTCCCCCCAAGAAAAAAATAACAGCAAAGAACACAAAGAGTATTAGCAGCATTTTTCACAGTTACTGGATCTTATAACCCTATTTCCCTATTTCAACCAAAAATTCCTCCAGTCTCTACTACTGTGAAGACCAAGCACACAAAAAGATACAGGCTTATACCTAACATGTTATTCTTCAAAACACATGTTCTGCTGCCATCTAACTCAAGCAAAGCCTGGAGTCTAAGAGGCAATGGGGTGGGGTTTAGCTCTGCAGCTTAAGCCCTCTGTTTCTGATCTAGCTACTAAAGTCTCCTTTTATAGTTCAAGGAGAAAATCAGCCTCTTTTTAGGGCAGCTTTCATCCCATCCTAAGCCAGATATCTAAAATAGGCCAGATAAAGCATGTTTTAAATGTGCCCCTGCTTTTTTTGAGGATGCAGTGAGCCACAGGCAGCAGGGACAGGTATATCAGAGCATACTTTCTTGGGATAAGGACAAAATAAGATGGGTACATAATTGTGGTGGGATTGACTGGATCAAAAGGGAAACACTTCCCTCTGTGCTCATCACCTGCAGATCCCTTTATTGCCACTTTACAGCAAAACGGGAAACCTAGGGCATCTGTACACACTGAAATCTATGTCTAAAAGAGGGGAGATAAGATGAATGGCACCCTAAAACCACCAGTTTATATCAGTGGCTATAAAAGGTTAAATGAAATGAAGCCCCCTCCCCAGAGACAGAGTGAGGATGCTGCACTGGTAACAGTAAAGGGTTTTCACATCAAGAATCAGAGCATGCATTTAAGAGCAATATGTGATCCAAATTTACAAGGAGCTATTTGGTGTGGAATATGTTCACTTGAATATCCTGATAATACTGACCCCAAAAACGGAACTCAAAGAATTCTAAAAGTATAAGGTATTAAAAGACATAAGCTGACTTATATTTGAACTTCAGGATATTCTCCATAGAAAATCTTCAAAGTCATACAGTGAAAATTATGCAAGATTTGGAATGACTTACAAGGAAAGATTATGTGACTCTAATTGCTTAATGGAAGAGCTTAAACCCAAAGAGGACATGTTAGCATGAAAACTAGTGTAGGAATGGCATACAGGAAAAAAAAGAACCAAATTACTATGGGGTGTTTGGAATCTTTTGTGAAAAGAAACAAATGAGCATGCATAGTAGAACTGGTACAGACGTCCTAGGTCATCAGGATTATTCTCCTGCCATGTTGCTCAGCTATATCAGAGGAACATCTTAGTAAACTCATTTTAAAGCAAGGCAAATTCCCTGTCAATTGAAACAGCACTCCAAATCCCCACTTCTCTAATGAAGAGAAAACTAGTCTAATTTCTACGTTAAATTTATCTATGCATTTATCATGCATTTTTCTGAAACATTATTCTTTGTTTCTTAATTATTTCTTATTATTATGTTTTCTGAAACATTCTTTGGCTTATTTTCAAGCCAAATGAGGATACTCCTGATTTGAATGGGTATAGCCATCATGCCTGTGGTTTCATGTGCCATTTGTTTTCTAAATTATGGACGTAATGAGCATTAAAGCTCCTTTCATTTTGTCTCCCTTTTGATTGCATAGCCATTTGCAGTTCCACAAATTCCTTTCCATCAGTCCTCCAAATGCTCAACAACTGGAAACTAAGATACAGTATATATTTAGCTTCAACCCCTAGCTGCATTTTAATGTCTATCCATCAATATCATGCTTCTGTCCCATGTCATCTCTCTTCCTTTCTTTTGTTACTTGTTCAATATGTTTGAAGGATCTAACCCAGCTCGATTTTTGTCATGACTCATTTTCCCTGTATGTTTCCTGGCCTCTGAGAAAAATCTTCCCTTGCTTTATAGCATTAGAGATAGTAATGCCTAGCCCTGGACCCTTCACCATCTCAGACCATCAAATCACATATTCTTCTTAAAGGCAGAATGGCTTTTTCCATTTCTAAAAAAAGAGAGATTGCTTTTTTAACAAAATAAGTGTTTCTAAAAGCACTCAAGAAGGCTTTCCTTTCATTGCAATGCAGAGCATAAACTTACTTGAAATCTTATTGTCTTCTCACCCACCAATTTTGTCAAAAGAAAGAAACTTAAACCAAAAAGGTTAGATTTTGCTACATAGAATGAAATACATCTAATGGTAGAACTGACCTGAGAAGGCAGTCATGGGACACATTTAAGGAAAGGCCTGTTGTGGAAAGGGACTAATGTCTTATGTGGCCCTGCCTGGTGAGGCAGTCAGAGCATTATGTTCTAAGGGGAACTCCTCACCTCTGTGTTTGATCAGGTCAGAAGCTTAACGAGGATTTTTTCATGACTTCCATTTCATGAAAGTGAAGAAATTTTCCACAAGGAAAGGATGGAATAATTATTTCAGCTTTCTGAGTTTCTTTCAGCAAAGCAAGAATAATTTTGCTCCAATCAAGTAATAATGTTTTGTTATTATTTCCTTGTTTTGTTTAATTTCATTTCCATTTTAACAATATGCATTCAAATATAAACATTATATCACAGTACGCATGCACAGACATATATAGGATATTTACTGCAACTTTTCACATACTGAAACTAGTTTTATCTGACTGAAGTTATACATAAATATTTCTGTATTAATTATTTTAAAGTTTTCTTTCTTCACACATTTTTGTTGTTATCTTTGTTCCAGTTGAGAATGAAAATCGGTACAGAAATGTCAAAATTTCCCCTTTGAGACAAAGTCTGCTTTTCAACCATCTCTTCACTTGCTAGCGGTCTAGAAGCTACCAGCAGTTTCTCAAACCAAGAAAAATTATCAGAAGCACCATTTAAATACATGTATGAGTATTTAACCAATCAACATAGTGCTTCCATTAAGTCATTTCATGTTCAATAGTATTTGTACAATTAATTATTATTGTTGTAAAAAGAGACATTAAAACATAAATTAAACACTTAGTATTCAATTTTGCTTGAAGATACTAATATCGTTCCTGTTGATTTGGAATTGAGTGTATATAACTGAGGAAAGACTTTGGTTATTGGGAAGCACCATAAACAAAAAGAAAATAACAGATTGTAAATGGATACTTGTAATAATTTTGCTAATTGTTTGCAGACAGCCTGAGCATTATTTAACATGACAAATATTATACTGCTCTATTTGTGGATAACTCAGAGACAGCAACGTTGTTTGATAACTCAATCAGGATCTGTGATGAGGAGGCCTCAAAAAAATGTTGAGTTTCAGTCCAAGCACTTATTCACAGTAGGTTTCATCTTCTCTCAGGGTTATTTCTGTGTGTATGTATGTACAGAGGTTAAGCTTGAAATCATGCAGCTCTTCCTCTTCTTTCTGAGAAATAGGAAAAGGTGTCAGAAATGTCCTGAGGACTGCCTCTCTTTCATTCCTCTATATTTTGAGTTCACTAAATCAGTACCAATGGTCTCATTTCCCTTGACTTAAGAAGAGGAATGTACAACAGAAATAAATTTAAACAGGAACATATTACTGCCCAACACAAAGGTTCATGCTCGTCTGGAATAGTGTAACACCACTGGTAACCCATTTTAAATATGAGATACGAGAGGAAAATAAGGTTTGGAGAAAGATTACAGGGGCTTAGGCACAGAAAAGAATAAAAAGTTGGACTTTGTTTTTCTCTGAAAATCAAATACAAACAACAAATGAATGACATACAAAATATTTTTTAAAGTTATAACTGTTATAAGTATCTTGATAAAAACAGGATGCAGGACTGTGTGGTCTTTGAGGCTCAATTCCATGTATAAGCACCTGGACCACCCAAAGCGCCCCAGGGCTTCTGAGGCACGTACATAAGGCTGGCAGATATGAACAGGCATCTACGAGTGGCCCAGGACCTTCTGGGGAAGCACCTGGAGGCCAGGAAGAATATCTAAGAGTGTCTTGGATGGCACCGGAGGCCTGTGTTTGGGTAACTCAGTCCAGCCCTGGCTGTGATCTAGGACAACCTGGATCGAGGACAGTTCCTCCTTCCATCTGTACAGATATGTCTTCTGGCCAGCTATTACAACCCAATGTTGTTCCCACAAAATCCAGTATAGCTCCCACAGAGCTATACTGTTCTCAGATACACTCAAGTCCTCTTCAGGTGAACAAATGTATTTCAGGTGTTCTCATCCTTGATTCATGTGCCTGCCCCTGAACACCATCACAAGCAATCATGCCCTGTGTCCTCTCTTTCATACAGGTATTAGCTAGCCAAACCTCCATTAGCCCTACAACAAAGTTGTAAGTTAGATACAAGTTTCCTAATTAAACTAGTGGGTTGATACCTACTATCTTTCCTCCTGTATATACTGCTGTTGCATTACCTAAGCTATTCTGTAATGGTTTCAATAAATTATAAAAATATGGAAGTTTTTTGAGTGATATATGTTTCAATAAGACAGAATGAAATTAGAGAATTATGATTAGATCATTTTCCTAGTTTCATTATTTGAACCTCTTGATAAAGATTTGTTGCCTATATGGTTCAATACTGATCTGATATAATGACCACAATTAATATTGTATTAAGAATGTTGAATTTATGAACTACAAAATTAGATTCATTCTCAGTTACTACCTGTGGTGGTAAACCATGCTGATTGAGCATTTCTCAGCGTGTTTCAACAGAACACTGAAAAATACATCATTCTTCACATACTGACTCTATTTCGAATGATCATGTATAGCCGCCAGCACACGTCCTTCAAAACAAAAAGATCAGCAAAACTCTGGTAAAATATATGCACCATTTTAATATGATGAGAGTAGGTCTGTAGTGTCCTACTGTTGAAATCTGACATTGAAGTAGCTTTTGTTCAATTTTCTCTGATACAATTTAAACCAAGTCATCAGAAGTAACTTTGGTGGATTTTTCCACATGCTCTACATGGGTATATCAAAAATGAAAATAATTTGACAGCTGTAAGTATTTGAACTCTTCTTGAAACTCTCCATCGCCTGAAATGCTATAAAATTACCAGACTTGTATCTTCCTTGTATTTCCTAATGTAGGCTTAAGTCACAGGACTGAACTGAATTAACAGTTTCTTAGAAACTTTGAAATACCAAAATTCACGAGAAGTACAGAATATGCCAGTTGTTAAAATCTCTTTAGAATACAGAACTGGAAATTATTTGTCTTTCTCTCCTTCTTTTTCTCTGCAAGTGTAATGTGGATTGTGCCTCTTCCTGGACAATGAAGTCATGAATTGGAAACCTCAAGAAAGAAGGGTAGTTGTAATTAAATGTTATTAAATAACTTCATTAGATTAAACATCAAGATCAGAACGTATGTCCTTGAAACATGAATTCTTTCAAACAAATAAAGCTTGAAAAAAGTACTGATGTGCTTTTGAGTTTGGGACATATTGTTATGGTCTCTAAATTTAAACCAAATCTTTTTCTTTACCTTTTGGAGAAGGTGAAAAATATAGTCTCTCAATAAAGTAAGTAAATCTCTTTGAATCTTAAACATAAACATGATTTTAATGAAATTGTCTTTCAACTTTAAGCCTCACTGTGGTCTGTTCTGTAAATGAAAAAGAATATTTTAAGTGTCCTGCAAGACTGACTCCCACCATAATCTGTTAACTGTGTATCAGCCATATATTATATAAGCTCCAGAAGCAGTGTTTCACAATAGCATATTTATGTGCCTGTAGAGCTTTACCACTGAACGAGTACTTCACTTGAAAATCAAATTAAATTGTCTTCCTTCATATGATAGGTATTGCAGCACACTATACCATTACTGGAGTTACAATTTCACTCTTCTAAATTTGGACAATGGCAATCAAATAAACATTATGATGAATGCACTGGAATGGCCTCCCTAGCTGGATTCCTAAGTGTTTGGGACAAAATGAAAGCACAGACAGTCAAAAGAAGAGCCTCAGAGACATTTCATCGGTGACAGCTGAAGGCTTACCAGCTAGGTTTTTGAAAAGAAGTGGCCTTGACCTTCTCTGAGTCTCCTGTCAAAATAACTGATTGGTTTTCATATAGACTGTCCATCACATTTAACCCAGCAGGATGCAGTAGAGACCAAGGTAGGGAGCCAGTTGGAACAAATAAGCAGTACAGAAAAAGAGAGCATGAAATTGAAGGGTTTAGGGCAGCAATCTAACACTCAGCAATTTCTGGGAACCTCTTACCTCGGCAAGCTATGAAGAATTTAGTTTCTCATTTGTTTCAGCCTTCCAAAGACATCTTGTTGGAAGAAAGAGTTTCAGGATGAGGCTGCCAGGTCCATATCAGTACTGGATAGTTTTCAACTGTGAACAGTATAGTACAGTACAGCATAATACAACAGCCTGTGACCGCACAGACTCTCTTTCACCAAAGGCTTTTACTGAACTTGAAGATTTTCTGTTAGATTAATTTGGACTTGCTTTGCCCTCTTGTCCCAGAAGTAAGTGAAACAGCTGCAGTAAAGGAAGTGTTTTGCTCACTCAGCTTGTTGTGAACAGTTTTTTGGCACACTTTGTTGTTTTGTCTGTCCTTACTTGCCAAATTCAAAGTGTTTTGAAGCAGTTACGCTCTTTATGTTATTCTGCAACTTTGTCCATTTAGGTTTTGTTGTGCTCTACAAAAAGAAAACGACTGCAGGCGTAAAGAACTTATAACATAACTTTCAGGTTCTCTATAGCATCTGCTTGGTGTGGTCTCATGTAAATAAATGTCACATAATTAAAAGATAATTTTAAATCACTAATATTGCTAATTCATAGAGACCTTACAGAGAAATGTGTGATTTACACAGTAAAACATACCTATTTTCTTGAGAAGCAGAGTTCATTTCAAGAAACAGAAAAAAACAGCTGTAAGTATGCAGTTTTACTTTTTTTTTTTTTTTCATAAAGGAATTCAAAGGAATCTTTGTTACCTTCAGATAAAAGCAAGTTACAGCCCTTACAATGTGTTTTATTATACATCATATAGCATAACAGGGGAATTACTGTTCAAAATAAATTTTGCAGTTCCCACACACCCTTCTGTATATGTATGCTAATGTGTTCTCTGCAGGTAAAGATCCCTCACACACTCAGGAAACATATGACAAACAAAACTCAACCTGACAAGTCAGGACTGAAGGTGAGGTGGGCTCCCTGAAACTGTGAAAATAACACATTTGTACCATACTTGTCCAGCCAACCCTTTTGCCTTCAATTGTTCAAAAGATATTAATAGCTATAAAGCATGCTTTCTGATCTTGAAAACCATCCTTCTTTTGGAATATGGTAGGGCCATGTACAAACGTGGCTCATTTTTGGAACTTTCCTTTTCTAACAGTTCTCTACACTTTGCCAAAGGAAAGGCAAACAACAATTCTAGAGGTTTATAATTCATTGGGTCATCTAGAAACACAAAGCTAGAATGAAGTCAAACTGATTGGGACGTACTGCTCACAATCCCATATTGGTGCCCCTCTTATCACTGCTCAGGCTGTTCCCAAAAATCTGAACCCTTGAAATGATTCACAATGGTTGCTGATAGGGCTGTCAATCAGATTGTTGAATTAGTGACCTCCATTCTTTCCTTCTGCCTATACATTAGAAAGGGTTGATTAAGATCCAAGTAACCCACTCTGAATTCACAGTGCTGTACAATTCCCATAATTTCGCAGCTGCTTAGATTTTTGAATAAAATCTTACAGTCTGCCTATGCATTGGGTTTGTGGGGCAAAATTTTGGTAGCAGGGGGGCTATCCTCACACAGCCCTTCTGTGTGAGGCTGATAGAAGCTTCCCTCATGTCCGATAGACCCAATGCCAGCTGTCTCCAAGAGGGACCCGCTGCTGGCCAAAGCTGAGCCCATCAGCAATGGTGGTAGCACCTCTGTGATAACATTTTGAAGAAGGGGAAAAAAACTGCTGCTGAACAACAGCTGAAAGGAGTGAGAATATGTGAGAGCAACAACGGTGCAGACACCAAGCCCAGTGAGGAATGAAGGAGAGGAGGTGCTCCAGGCACCGGAGCAAAGATTCCCCTGCAGCCCATGGTGATGCAGGTTGTCCCCCTGCAGCCCAGAGAGGTTAACAGCAGAGCAGATATCCACGGAGGAGCTCACAACGAAGCAGGTGGATGCAATCAAAGGAAACTATGACCCTATGGAAGCCCACACTGGAGCAGGCTCCTGGCAGGACCTGTTGATCTGTAGAGAGAGGAGCCCACGCTGGAGCAGGTTTGCTTGCAGGACCTGTGACTCTGTGGGGGACCCAAACTGGAGTAGGTTGCTCCTGAAGGAATGTACTCCATGAAAAGAAGACACACTGAAACTGATTTTGAAGAACTGCAGCCCATGGGAATGACTCAACTTGGAGAAGTTCATGGAGGGACCCGATGCTGGATCAGGGCAAGAGTGTGAGGAGTTGTCCCCATGAGGAGGAAAGAGTGGCAGAGACAATGTGTGATCAACTGACTGCAACCTCCATTCCCAATTTCCCTGTGCCACTCACAGGGAAGAGGTAGAGAAATTATTAGTGAAGTTGAGCTTGGGAAGAAGGGAGGGATATGGGAAAGGTATTTTAAGATTTAGCTTTTATTTCTTTTATTTCTCATTACCCTACTCTGATTTGATTGTTAATAAGTTAATTTAATTTCCCCGCGTTGTGTCTGTTTCGCTCATGATGGTAATTGGTGAGTGATCTCCCTGTCCTTATCTTGACCCATGAGCCTTTCATTATACTTTCTCTCCCCTGTCCAGCTGAGGAGGGGGAGTGACAGAGCAGCGACAGTGGGCATCTGGCATCTTTCCTGAGTCAACCCACCACAGCATCATTATCACTACCTCCTCTGTGACTGTATGATGTGATACAGTGTTTCAGCACCGTGGTTCTCACTGTCTGGAAGCACAAACAAACTTTAATTCCTAGGGTGAAGGGCATATGGATGCTAAACGCACCAGAAAGACATCCGAGGGCCTCAGAAGCTCATTATCTTGGTCTAACAGGACAGTAACTACCACAGATCACTACAGTCTTTTCCTACTCTAAAAACAGCTGCATTATAGGAAACCGTTGTTGCATAAAGAATGTGTTTAAAAGAAATGCCACTATATTGCAGAGGGTCTCCAAAGACATAATCATGCAGAGAGACGGGGTAGAGAACATTAAAGACCCAAAGCCTTCAGATTACAGACTCAACATGCTAGTATCAGAACCGGAGCACAGAAATTCACATTCAAATTAAAGGCCCACTTGGATAAAATGTTCAAAACCTAATAGTCTAGCTGTGTTACACACATAAAGTAGAAAATCTTGTTTCCAAATATATTTTCCTTTTTTTTTTTTCCCAGTAATTTTGTCCTTATCACTCTAATCCTTGCAGGATCTATACTAAAGGTACGAATCAAAGCTAGTCTAAGGGGATCTAAGTGAGTTGCCTGGATCCCAATATCATAACATTGCCATTTTCTGAACCTTGTTAAAAACTCAAAAAGTGAGTACAAAGGACAACCACAGGTTATAAGAGAAATTTGCCAGTCTTTTGTAAAGCACATAAAATACTGTCCTGAAATGCATAACAGAAGACATCTTTAGTATCTGAAACGAAAAATTTATGGAATGGGTGGGTGAATGAATGCTGCAGTTCACTGCCAGCCACTCATATACCATGGTGATAAAGGTCCTGTAAGTGTCAAGACAGATACTTAGCACCTAATTGTGGGGATAATTCAAATTTCGGGAAGAGGTGTGGGTCAGTTCTTTTATTCCAAAGTGAATGGCTTACTTCTAATTGAAAGCAACACTAATTAAGATAAAGGGCAGGACATTAGCACTCAGTATTAACATTATGAGCCACGACGGCAATATGCTTTACCTCTGATGTAAGATAGTTATTTATGGTGTCTGTGGTGCAGCAGAGCTCTCCCACGCATACACATCAGATATCAGGCTCCAATGTACACATCTTTAATGAGAGAATTAAAGAAGAAAATACTGGCTGGGGAGTGGTCTACGTGCAGGGGAAACAAACTGACCACAAAGTAACTGGGGAGGTTCTTTTGCTATGCATGAAGCTAAACAGTCCTTTCCTCATGTCTCAAAGCTTTCAGATTTGTACCGATTCCACAGATTATGTCTAAATAGAGAGAGTGGCACCTGACACCACCACTCTGTGGTGAGATCCAAGCATGCCTCGACCTCAGTCATGTTTGAAGAGAGAAAAGCCCTGCAGATGGGCCAGACAGCCACAGCAGCTTCAGTCAGAGCCCTGGTGTGGGAGAGATGGTGCAGGCATCCAGCGAGCACTGCAGCTGTCACCCAAAGGTCACCTGAGACAAGCAGGGTCTACCTAGCCTATCTGCAATTGAAACTTAGCAGTGGAAAAGTCTCCAAACCTCCAGAGATCAGCCAAATTATAGTTTGAAGTATAAAGGCTGACCGGTTTTATTAAGACCAATAGGCTTTCCAGTGCTTGCCAGTATAGCACAGCTTTTTCCGTATATTGGGCTGGCCAAGTGAGGCATAGCCCAGTGCAATCAACAGAGTGCCCCTGCAGAACACAAACAGTTCATTGCTTCTAAACCCCATTAACAAAGATCTTACCTCTCGCTTAACCAGGTACAACAACAACTATAGTATAACATTTCTACAAATGAAAATTAACTTAAAAGCTATGCTAATCATAAGGAAAGTATTTTAACTTGATTGAATATCTTTTCCTAGTAGCAGGGCATCCTGCTGGTGTCCCAGATTGTGTCCCAAATGCTGTTTCTTTTTCCCTTTTTCGATTTGAAAGATGTTTCACTCATCTCCGCTTGAAAGCTATTCTTCCTTCCCTTATGTTCCCAACTACTTCTGTAGCTGTATGTCTTATTCAGTGATGGTGAACAAACTTTAGACTTGTTCCCAGATAAAAGGTTCTTGCAAGATAATAAAGCAAACAAGAAACTATGCATAATGATGCAGGTTGCATTAATATGCACTTTGAGCACAATCATCTCAACAGAGATTATTTTTCAAATTGCAGGAGCAAACCCAGGTGACCAATGTTTATTGAGAATTCTGTTGTTCTTAATCCCATCTCTGAAATGAGATGGGGTTTCACCACACTTAGACAAGACATGAACTTGCTTCCTCAGCTCTTTTACCACAAGGCAGGAAAACATGAATCTTCTGTGATTCCCTCATCTGAGTTTGATACTGTAACAGGCATATAAGGAGAGACTCAATATCCTTTTTACTATTTTCAGTTATATTCCTCGGTGTAAAAGAGAAAAATATCATCTTAGCTGGAATCTCTTCTAGTAGTAGTAGTAGTAGTAGTAGTGGTAGTAGTAGTAATAATAATAGCAACATATTAATAAGACTATTTTGCATAAGTTTCCTAGTAGACGCATTAGGAAAATCCATCCAAAATGTTTTCCCTCACCACTAATATTCCCAGCTGCCTGACAGCAACTTTTCTGTACAGTGATATACACGACTTAAGACATTGACTCTAATATCTGCATTTGCTTAGGTCTAGGGTAATGAAGCTGTTCTAGGAATCAGTTTTGAACAGAAAAAACAAATGAAAATCTGTCCACTTCCCAGAAAATATAGACATCCCTGTGCCATCACATATGGCTGTGCTCTGCTGGGCTGTTTGGTGAAATACTAAACTTTCATGTCCGTATTTTCTAGTGGTGGAAAGTTAAATAGATCACCTGAAGAACCAGTGCAAAAAGTTCAGGTGCAAATAGAGCACAAATATTCCATTTTCTAAAAGGATTTTTCTAGCTCTATCTGTGCCAGTAGTCTTAATGGAGGAATCACTGGGGTATTTTTACAGCCTGTGACAGAGAGAGAGTGAAATAGATCCTTATTATTGTCCCTTCCAGCCATGAACAACTACCTGCATATGATAAAATTCCTTTTATAGAAGTACTCACAGAAATACCTCTCTACTGCTCAGATCTCAAAACATACATTGGAAAAATAAAAATAAAGCAATTGATCAGGCTTTTTTCAAGGATTTTTCTGCTCACTGCACTCTTTTCTGCTTTGTAGCAGTATTCCAAAAGGAAGGATGGAGGTTTCCCTACCAGTAGGCCATATAACCTAGTATGTGTGAGAAGCCTCTGGAAAATGCGTGTCTTTTAGATTTAAATTTTCTCCAGCAGAGGAGAGAGTTGAACTTTGGCATCCTACATCTTTAGATTAACACTTTAACTCTCCTAGGGTGTTAAATAAATAACAGGATGGATTGGAAGTGACAACAGCACCTGAGTAAGTGCTGGTGGTTTCTCTGAACCAAGGTTCCCAAAATACTTTCTTGATATCCTCAGAGAAGAGTCCAGGAAAGGAAGGAAAGTAGGCGCCAGCTTTATCACTCACTGCTGCAGCCCTGATCCTCAGGAGGAGGTGTGGGTACTTTGCTCCTGCGTGCTGATTGCTGCATAGTGCTTAACTACTGACTCACCAAAATCCTTCTGGTACTACTTCCCACAGAGATGCAGTGGGTCTGCCCAGACTGGACAGAGCTCACATTGGCTGTCTTTACTGACAGTATTTCTTCCTGGTGGGGAAAATCAAGGTTTTTCAGTGTTGTCCATCTTGGTTATAAGCTGCAACCAGAAATGTAAGACAGACCAGGTCTCCTCCCCATGGTGAATGGTGCTAGATATCTCTCCCAGTTGTATCTCAGTTCCTGAAGCTGCATCTATCCTCTTGCAAAATTACACTGCTATTACCTTCAGAGCTAATATGTGCTTTTATAATAAGTGTTTTATAGAAGATTAAGTAGTTAATGTTTCAAAACACATTGAAAGTAAGGTAAGCATAATCAAAGCTAGTATGCTTTACTGTCATAATTCTGGTCTCATGTACCTTTTCTGAAATCCCTTTCTGGTCAGTGACCACCCAGATGGAGACAGAGCTTTTTTCTCTTCAGACAGAGCCGATGACAGTCATTCATTTCTGACTAATGACACAGGAGACTATCTCAGGGGAGGGAGTGATAACATCACAAAATTTGAATAAATAGCCTCAAAGATTAATAAGGACAACTGAAATACTTTAACTTGGCTAACAAATTGCTGGATAAGAAAGAAAATGTACAAAATAACCCTCAAGATTTACATGAGATCTGGACTGAATGGAAACATTTCCATTGACTTAAACAGGTTTCGTATTCGGCCAATTTGCTGCTATTTGCTTTTAGTAAAATAATACAACATAGCAGCGATTCCCGTGGGACTTTCTTTTTCATACTTTCCACAAATCTCCTAACAAACAGCTCTACAAAGCTGTTCAGTGATAATATTATGTCTGTCTGATCTATACTGTACAGCCTGAATTAGGTGACCTTACCATCTCTGTTTCTCACTCATTAAAGCACTCTCAGATAACTCAGTATGTAATACTACTGTGAGCTGAATACACTCAGAAATACACTTTTTATCTCTTGTGGAATGAATTCTAATTGGCAAGTAAAATTTAAATTTCAGGATTGCAATATTTTGCCAATCAAGAAGAGAGCTAATTTCTCCTATCAATTGTATCTGATTGTGTCTCTCAGCTGAAACGAGGAAAGAAGTCATTCTGAACATTTTGATAATAAGTAATATCAATCAGGGAGGAATAATTACAAAGAAATAGAAGTAAATTAGCATTGCCTCCTGACAGCACTGAAGTGAGAAATGAGTGCATAAGAAAGGGTGCGCAATAGGTATGAGGAGTGTATTTGAGTGGAACGCGAGTGTACTTGGAATGTAAGAGGGAAACAAGAATTCAAGGGAAAGTTTTAAGAAATAAAAGGGTTTTTTACAATTTAAATCTGCTTTGCTGCTGGACAAGCTGAGTGGTTCCCCAAACAAGAGGGGACATCCTATGATTTTAGAAGGAATTATGTTTACTTTTGATGCTTTTTTTTCAGTGGAGCTTTGTTGGCTTTAGTATTGGCCCTCTGTTTCTCAGTATGGCTGGTGTGAAGCTTAAAAATCTGTGCCCTATTTCAAAGATTGTTAGCCAGTTTAAGGATTTTAGAGTCAGTTGAAAGGCTATTGTACTCCCAGTTAATAATAAATAACTTCCACAGCTCTATCTACAACACGACTGCCTATTCAAATCACCTATCTAACATTAGCAGGTTATTGATGTATTGATAGAAAGGACACAAGAGGAATAAACCTGGACCCACTGAAGTCAAGGCATGTTTTATCACTGATTTAAGCGGAATCATTTCTGTAGACTGAAACTGGACTGTAGGGACTTTAATCTCTCTGTCTTCTTAAAATCACAGCTGGCACTAAGACACTAGCGTTGCTTCTCTAAAAATATCTTGGGCTATCCTGCAAAATGATAAATTTTAGCATATTAATGAATTTCAGCAGTAATTGCAATACGTTTTGTTCACCATCAAGCTCTACTTCTCTGAGAAAGCAAATGGATCCCTAATATAAGATGCATTTCACACCTATAACAAATTGCCTGTGTTGATTTTTCGGAGGAGACTGGGAAAGGAAGGATTTGAAATCCCCAGATAGATGGAAATGGAAGGAAAGTGTCTATCTCCCAGGAAAACTGTTAACAGAAAGTCTGCATGAACAGATGAAGTGAATTAGGATAAGAGCCTTTCTTGATGTAAGTAACTACTTTGATTTACACCATCTAAAGCATATAGCCTGAAACTTCATTCAACAGGATTTGAGCTGGTGATTTCTCACAGAAAATGTTATACGCCTCTTTGAATTTTTATGCATCCATTTTAAAAGTACTACACTAACATACAAAATAATATAAAAAATAGATGAATGACATCATCATTGTCAGAAAGAAATTCAGACAAGTACAGAAGGTAAAAACCACAGATAAAGTTCAAGCATCTGATCAATTTTTTGCATCCACCGAAACACTTATTAAATAAGTTTTTTTGAAAGACTACTGCTGTTTAAAATGTCAAAACAGTAACTCTATTCCAATCATTTTAGGGAATTTTAAAAATAATTACTAATAAAATTTGTCTTGTGGAATTAAGGAAGGGGAGTTTCTTGGGTTAATGCTTTCTGAAGTTTGTGAATTCACAACCTTAGAGATGAACTTACAAAGCATTTAAAATTGGACTTATAAAAAATCTGAATAGATCAGACAACCACACTTCCATCACTGTTCACTGAAATACGGTTCCATTAACTTCAGAAAAAAAGCTCCTAGATCAATTAGGTATTTTTTGAAAACAGTACGTTTTGTCTCATCTGCAGTTCAAAGCTTGACAGGATAAAATATTGCCATGTGCATGTTCTCTTATCTTGTCAGAATCTTCTTCCAGAAACTATGACCTTCAATCCCATAATACTATCTATTCATACGGACCCAGGCCACATTTACAGCCTAAACTGCAAGCTGGAGGTCCAGGATAATAATATTTCATCTTCCCTGATGGTTCAGTTTCCTTTAAGAAAAAGGAAAAAAGTACTTTTTTAAAGTCTCATCATTGCTTAACACAGATAAAGGTTGCTAATAGATTTGGAATATACAGTTAATACCTTAATAAAAATATTATTTGCAAAGTTGTTTATGTTAGAAACAGTGCAGATTTTTCAGCAGAGACAGAAAAAATCTGCCTAATTATTTTCTCTCCTTTTAGTTAGAAACAGATTAAAGAAATAAGTGAAGCAATGTCACTAGCAAACTACTCGTTTGGCACAAACAGTGCTTCAAATACGCATCCAAATATAACTGAAAGATGTGAGATGCATTACACAAGCAAAAAGCAACAATCAGACTACTTGGGTAGTGATAAGCATTCTAATTTCACAGAAATATATAATTTATTGCAAAAGATACTACTGTTTAACTGTTAAACCGATTTTTTTCTGAAAAATAAGTATGCAGGATTACCTCTCCTTCTTTCAAACAATCAGGAAATCAACAAATAGGTGTAAAAATACATCAATCCAGGATATAGAACTGAATATTAAAGCAACTCACTATTTAAATTTTTTTAATCCATGTGAAGAATTAGTAATATGGTAACACAGAATACTCTCAGTATCCACCCTATCATCATTGTCCATACACTTTTTACTTTTTAAAGCACTAGCTCACTTTACCTTGACAACTCCATTTCTTTCCTATGTGATTAACAGAATATTAAGTTGAGATAATTGAGTTCTGTAATTAACATTCCAGACCTCTGTGCTAACATGAACTTGAAATTTAGGATAAAACCATTTTTGCCTGTGTGGTAATCACTTCTGGCAAATGGTAATCCAAAAGTGAAGAGGGAAGAAAAAAAAAAGAAAAAGAAATGGGTGAAAAGTAGAGATATTGGAAATCCTAGCTCTTACCCTCCATAAACTTATTTTGTCTTTATTAAAAACTATGATGTTCTTCAGATTCATCCTACTTATTTCACATTATCTTTAAATTTTCACAGAGACAAAGTTCATTTAGGTTTGATAATTTGAGGGGTTTCCTAAATCTAGAAAAGTATCCTTATTTATCTTGTACTATACTTTTTTTTTGTAGAAGTAGGAAAGCATTTTAACAGATATTTTGCTATATAAGATAAATAAACAAAAATATTCAGTTTTGTATTAATTAGTAAAATATTGAGTTAGAGATAATAATATTAGTAAAAAAAGTAATCTTTAAATAGAAAGATTACGGTTTTTGTATTTTCTTATAATGGGAAAAACACTAGATATTGTGGGAAGCCCTATTTTCTGTCAAAATAACATTAATGCTCCCCAATGCAAAAATGCATTTTTGTTAGCCACAGTATCCTGCACTAAATAGAATTCATTATCTTGCTCGATAATCTACTTTTTGTTTTGGTTTGTTGTTTTTAGAACTTTATTCTTGCTTCACTGAAACTGTTAGAATCATTTACTGCTGCCATAAAAATATATATGTAAACACTTGAATTGCCCTATTGTTACGACTTGGACTCAGATACCATTCAGCCCACAGACTGCTAATATGCAACTCCTCCACAACGGGCACAAGAATCAGATGCAATCATGTATTCTTTTGTGGAGATACTCTCTGATTTCACAGCCCAGTGACTCATGCAAGCGGAAGGGCTGCCGTAACTCACCTATTGAACCATCAGCATCTCAGCAGAGACCAGAGGTCCCTCCCATAACCTGAGCTCAGGTCTCCCACAGCAATCTGCGGTACTGTGCTCCTCTACTACACACAGGCACTTGCTGAGCTGCAGCTGGCAAAGAAAATTAAAGCAAATCCTCAGCCTGCAGAAGCTGTGACTCTCAGAACCCCTCTTCAACCAGGACATCAGCTCCTCCAGTTCTTGATACCTGGTTCTGTGACTGCTTAATGGTATTATTCCATTTAAATATTGGTGGTGCAGACTTTCAGACCCCGTAACAGCATTGCTGCTTTTGAAGGAAGATTGATCTCCATCCTGGGAGCTCCCACACCACAGTTTCTGGATCCCCCAGCCTCTATGGAATTGCAAATTACTGTTCAGTAGCGAGGGAGTATTTCCGGTTCCCACCACCTCTTCCTGGTGATCCTTTGTCAAGATGATACAAACGATACACTAATACTTTTCAGAAAATCTCTAAAAGGTTTCTAAATCACAGAAAGAAAGTAAATGTTAAATGATTATGCAAAATTATGTTGCCAGAGGCATCATTACCCAGAGGTGCATTGTGTGTAAGACTAAGGTAGCTAATCCCTACAGCTAGCAACTGTCCCATGTTACCAGGCATGACACTTCCACACATATGGCAGAGGGACAGACGATCCATAACACTTCAGCGCTGCCCCATGAAAACCAAAGTTGCACTCGGCTCTGTGACCTGTGAGGTTTTGTGAGACAAACAAATTTTACCCTCTTCTCCAGGTCTGAAGAGGGTTTGTTGCCTTCCTACCTGCAAGTACTGACTGACACAGAAAACCCAGGCAGGGCATGCCACTGGCCCAGCACAAAAGAGCTGTTGACACAGAAGGCAAGTCTCCTATCCCTTCAAAACCCTTAAAAAGAACATGCTATAACCTGGCTACCTGATTTGTAATTATTGAAAATGTTCACCTCAAGAAATACCCGAATGATTAGCAAAGCAACAGGTTTCCTTTCTTCGCAACTAATGTTCCTTTCCAAGCATGAATACACACCAGAGTCTTAGTCTATAAAAAAACAGATGTGCCGAACTGAGAGTTATTACTCAAGCTGCTTTATCTAATTGTCATTTGCCCATGTGTTACTGTGGCTCTGTGGATAGCTTTCTCACTTTGGGATCAAAAGAATGTGAATTTAGTCCCAGAGTGCTATTCAATTAAAATACAGAACCCTGGTCAATATTTGCATCTCTAAATTAACCCACCTCACAGGCTAAACAACACTAATACAAACCCAAACACCTATGGAAGGCATCATTGAGCACATTATGACCAGTACACTACCTTGAATAAAATTGCTACAGCATAAATAAGCAATTCACTGCTGTATAAAGACCTCTGAGATCCAGAGAAAGGAAATTGCTGGTTCACAAATTACCATGACTCTGTTAAAGCTAGACAGCTAATATTGTGCTCATCCATGTCAGTTACAAGTTAGCAACGGGGTTCATTAAATGGCAGTTAGATCTAACAAAAATTTGACCAATAACTTTTGCATTGCATTCAAAGAAATTGTGATTGAGAGTCTTTTGGGCTGATTAACCAGTTGTGTTACTGGACAAACACACAGGGGGAAGGAGTGAGTAGTTGTTCCCCCTCATCTTAGTCCAGTGTCTTAAGGGTTAGAAAAACCCTTAAGTCCCTTTAGCATGCTCTTGGATGCTCCTACAGACATACATCTGTAAACCCACGTTCTGAGAGGAACCATGAGGTTCTTCCCAGCCCACAGACTTTCTCCACTGGATGTCTTACACTAGATGCAAGATTTCTTAAGATCCTGACAGGGCTCATCTTTACAACATGCTTTAGCCATGCGCCTCCTTATGTGTGGCTTTCTACAGCTGCACGGGTGTCTCTGAATTTTGATTGCAGGTATATTAAACAGATATATACAACCCTCAATGTTGCATTCCCTGGAGGCATTTTAAAAATTACATCTGAAGAATTCAGTGGCTGCAATTACTTTTGTGTGTATATAAAGTTATGTAGACATATACATACATTGAAATGAAAAAAAAATATATTTTCCACTGTTTTTATCCATCTTCATGTACAAAAAAAACTTTTCCAAGTTTTTAACTTTGTGTTAGGGAACTTGACTCCTGCTGAACTTTCTTTAATTCTGGATAAAGATCGATTGGTTTGTCCTTTGGATCCTATAGACCAACGCCCTATTTAGTTTCCTAGTGCTGATGCAAACAAGGACTCTCACAGTGACCAAATCTATCACATATACCTGACAGCACAGAGGTGTTGGCCAGCATCCTCAGAAGACATCACTGGGATGATGGGAAGGTACTGCAACAAGGACTGGAGGCAATGGACAGAGTAGTTCAGTCACAAGTGTAATGGCCCCATAGGGGCTATTCCAGAACAGGAAAGGAGCCATTTGTCTGTGTCACATGCTCAGCATGAAGGCAAAAAAGATTTTCTGTTGGTTGAGTATTTTTGAAGGGGAATTGGTAGCTTATTTTATTTATTTGTTTATTATGAAAAACATTCCAGGTTATACAATTGTCTGAAAAATATGGCTTTTGTCCTAATCTGTACTGCACTTTCTGCAGCTACTTGATCCATACCTGCTGGATCTCTGATGGATTTTCCTTTGTTGGAGGATGCGTGTCCTCCCCCTTTTACTCCCCTGGTTTTACTCTCAGCTTTGATGAGACTGGGATTTCCTCCTCGCTCTGCTAGTCTACTAACCAATAACTTTCCACTAACAGCTAGCTTTTCAGTGTTAAAGTCTTGCATCTTAAAATAAGCAATGTTTAAAAAAAATTATTGATTAGCTTGGGTATGTCCCACAGCTGACAGAATGACCCAGAAAGCCTCATCCCCAAAAAGCTGTCCCTTGAGGAACAAGGGGTCCTGACTGCCTAGGTTCTGCCCTATAACCTCTGTACCCTGAAGGACGTGTCTCTGAATGTACATCCCTGTCTTGTCCATGCACTCATGGGACATCTGGGGAGGAACTGTGCCTACCAGAGCACTGATCTTCCATGTGGGCCCCACACTGATCGCGTGTGGGAACAGCAGAAATGACAATTCTGTAGATGGTGCTAGCAGGAGGTGGGAAAGAAGATCATGGCGAGCAAAACAAACAAACAAAAAAAGGATAAAGATGACAAAGGGTGCAGAGAGGCAAAGGCAGGGGCAGTCAGGGGTTATAGGCTGGGGCTGGGAGGGAAGGATGGAGTGGATGACCCCTCTCCTTTATGTATGTAAAAGCATGCATGACACCAGCAAGGGGAAACGTTACATCCAGACAACTTCATCAGCAGGTTATAAGTTATAATTATACATTGGAGCAGCAGTGACATCATCAACCAGCCAATGCCAACTGCTAATTATGGTGTCAATGGAGTCCCTCTGCAGGTATTTACAGCCTGCTTCTTCACCGGTACAGTACCATGAATTATTCATTATACAGCCACCTCTGTTTGATTAGTCAAAATGCTCTCACAAAGTACAAACCTAAGCTTGAAAGTGGATTTTGCTAGACCTCATTTAAGCTGTCATATAAATCTACCTTTTCAATTTAAGAATAAGCAACCCATCAGTTTATCTTTTCTTTTCATGATGTACAAAGCAAAGAAATTGGCATAGGAAAGCTTTTCTTTCCTGATACTTTTCTGTCTTTGCAAGCAAGTCTCTGAAAAAAAGTAAGAACTGTGAAAATGGGTGCATCTTTTGTGCTTCTCAAATACTATCTGCCTGCAGAATAAAGATTTTCTGATTTATTACAGAAACATATTGACACAAAGTAAGAGAAGAAAATAATGGGAGGCATTTGCATGCTTTGGTAAAGTCAATTTAATTAGCATGTGAACCACACAGATAAGTATCATCGCTTCCTAACGTACTCAGTCTGGACACAATTTAAACCAAACAAGGCAAGCTTTTCAAGCAAAATCATTTGTCACAAAGTGAATTAAAAAAAAAAAACTCTAACCAAAGCGAACTACAGCAAACTGAGCCCACTATATTATTGTTCATTACAGCCATTGCTAAGGGCAAATGAAACCATTCCGTTTAATCGGCCTCTCACGAAAAAAGTACTGATTCTTGTAACCACACTGAACAAATCATATAATTTACATTACTGTCCTGAATACAAAACAAGTAACAACTTTACAAATTCTAAGCCATAAATCCATTTGCTTCTTTTTACTTATTCTATCCATGTATACAAAGAAGAGGTAAAATTTTCCATTAGCATAGAGAGCCACTTCATCATTTCTTATCAGGCTTCTGTCCACAAACCTGTCTACTTTTAGTCTGTGAGATCCTCAGGGAAGAGATAATCCTCTGTTACACATCCAGACGTGGCCCAGGATTGAATTGCATAATAATATATTTTATTGAAAATTGAAAAACCTCTCTCAAGAGAAGATCTGGCATCAAGACATCTTTTTTTGGCCTGAAAAAAAGGCAAAAAGTAAAAAAAAAAATAAATTTAAAAATATGCTAAAATTTTAGTTAAGGATTTATTTACTGTATTTTTTCAAAAATCAATGTTTTCATTACCAACATTTACACCATTTCTAGGCAGAGGTCTTGAAATCTCTTTCCTCACCTGCACTTCAAGCATATCATATAGAGGGTGGTGTTTTGGCTAAACGGTGCCCCCAGTCCATTCGCTCGCCAGTTCACTTCTCCCACAATACACACTACTTACCTCCTACAATATCATGATGTTGACTCAAGAAGATACAAATATTGATATTGATCTAAAAGCAAACATTAATCTCAGACCAGGAAATGTGAAAGACTTCGTTGACTTCTGTGCTTCCAGTAGAGGACCCACCAAAAAAAAAGAAAAATTAAAAAAAAATTAAGCTCAGTGTTCTACACGAAAATGTTTCATTAGTAATTTTCAATGAGCTCACAATAACAATAACAATGGTAACAGAAAAATTAAATAAAATAAAATTTAAATAGTGATATAAAACTATCACAAGTTTTTTATTTTAGATAAAGAAATGATACAAAATGAAAAAAAAGTCAATATTCTAAACTTTTGAAAATCATAAATTTGATTTGTATAGGTTTTTGCCAATAGAATAAAAAGAGCATGTCTTCTCTCCTAGAGCAAAGGCTGCAAGAAGATATATGCTAACAAAATAGTTCCAAAAGGAATCAGTTACTGAACAAAGCATTTGCAAGAGAATCAGTAGAACAGAGTGAGAAGCCTCACAGAGCTCTTCATCTTCTCTAAGATAACTTAAGTAAGGGAGTTCCCATAGATTTACAGAATTGAAAGGAAACTGAAGATCTACAAAGTAGCTTGAAGGTAAAGGATATTCCATATTCCTAATCAAACACCTTGATTCTTTCTTCAAAACATTCTTGAAATTTCTTCTGCTGCGATCACCTACCCCAAGTGTTTAACTGTGACGTGTGGGTAAGCTCAGACACAGAAGTAAGTGTTAACCATCCTTTGTGCTTTATACCATCTGGCCCTCCACCCTTAGGAATGCACTTTACTTTGGATATCAGCAATTGTTATGGTCTATTTCTATACTGTCCCTAAATGAATCAATATAAACCCTTGTGAAATGAAGCAATGTGCTACTAAATCAGGTTTGACCTTTTAATCCTTTAGAAAGTCTTAAGAGTTGGCTACATGTCTAAATTTTTGGCAGTTGGTCAATAATATGCTTTTTGTTTTGTTTTGTTTTCTTAATAAACTGTCTGGAGTAATTACTCATACACTGGGACAAAGAGATGACCTAGAGCAAGATGAGATATTGTAATTGCCTCAGAGGAAAAAGAGTGTTCCTGTTAAATTGACATCACTGTAAATATTCATTCACTTGTAGATACATTTTCATACCATTATTGTTAGCTAAAGGCAATAAATACATTTTCTGGTTATTGGAGAAAAGCTTCTGCCTCAGTAGAGCATCTGGTCGAAGTCCTAAGCCAAAGACTTCCCTTTTTAAAATACCTCCAGCATCATAATTTTTTCACTTGCACAAGCTCCCATTAAGAACAATCCAAAGATTGCCTTGGAAAATTGAATTAGGTACATTGATTCCTTCAGAGCGCTCACATCTAGAGTTTATAAATGCATTAGTGAAGCTTCTTTATAAAAAGGGAAAAGGTTAAAAATAAACAAATAGGAAGAAGCTGGTCAGAGAAAAGGAGCACCACAGGACTTTCTATCAGGCTGTGAAATCTCCTGACCTTCAGTGTGAAGATATAAAAATAAAAATCATTTATCAAAATATCTCCCAATTCAATACTGTGAAAAACTGTCTCTTTTTTTTTTTTTTTTTTTTTTAACAAAAGTCTTTATATTTCAAAATTTTACTTACATATTTCCCATTTTACTTGGGAACTATGGCTATTCTCTGGGAATAATTTAAGGTAGGGTATGATCCCTGCCTTCACACACCACTTGCTCTTGTGAGACGGGTCCACACTGCACAGCTCTATACCACCACGCAGGTGCATGAGGACAGCCTGCTCTGAAGCTACCTCCAGACCCCGCTTGATTTTCTTGTAATTTTAGCACCTACCCAGTTCCTTTACCTAACATCAGAGGGTACAAATTTGTCTTTAAGACGGATGTGGTGCACAGGGGCATGTAGGTAACTACTGGGTGTCACGAACCCAAACTTCTCTGTCCTGTTGTGTACTTTGAACTGTTGTAAAGCCCCTGGAAAGCAGCCCTGCACCTGCTGATGAAAGGTGGGTTTGGAGTGAAGCACAGCTGTAGCCCATACCTGCAACACAGCAAGAGCTGCCCTCTCCCTCCCAGCCCTGACAGCAGTTGCGTCTGGAACGCCACATTGCAACACGTGGAGGACTTTGCACAGGAGCAAGTGGATGTGACCTGAAGGAAGCTCATGCTGGAACAAGACCTGTGGTCCTGCAGGGGACCTGTGCTGGAGTAGTCCACTCTTGAAGGACTGCACCAAAAGGAAAAGACCCCTGATGGAGCAGTTCATGAAGAACTGCATAACTGCGTGCTGTGGGAGGGACTCGTGTTAGAGAAGTTTATGAAGGACTGTGTCCTGGGGGAGGGACCCCACACTGGAGCAGAGGAAGAGTGTGAGGAGTCTTCTCCCTGAGGAAGTCTTACCCCTGAGGATAAAGGAGCGGCACAGTTAAAACATTACGAACTGACCACAACCCCCATTCCCTGTTGCCCTGCGCTGCTTGGTGGAAGGAGATAGAGAAAATCAGGAGTGAAGTTGAGCCCAGGAAGAAAGGAGGGGTGGAAGGAAGGTGTGGGGTTTTTTAGATTTTTGTCTTGTTTCTCATTATCCTACTCTGAATAATAGTCAATAAATTAAATTAATTTTCTCCAAGTCAGGTCTGTTTTGCCTGCTATGGTAACTGGTGAGTAATCTCTTTGTCCTTATCTTGACCTACAAGCTTTTCTCCCCCTGTCTTTCTGAGAAGAGGGACTGATACAGTGGCCTGATGGGCACCTGATAGCCAGCACAGGGATATTGCTTTCCTGTGGATTGCTTTACAGGGAAGCTGTGTTAACGTGAATGCCCTGTATGGGCAAAGCAAATACAATGAGCTGTTTACAATTGCTGCAATGTTCCTTGCCATGCATCCCAACAAAGATATGTGTCTTTATATTCCAAGTACATAAACCTCTCTTTTCAAATAAAATATAAAAAAGGTTGGATAAAAAATGTAGCAGAAGTACCATTGCATTTGATTTAATGGCATGGTCTGATACCTCCTTTCATTATGAATTTGCCAGTGTTCTTTTCAGATTCTCATATACTTCAGGTTGTTTTCCTCCTATGTGTTTATTGCTTTGCAGAGCTGCACCTGAAATATTTAATGAAAACAGAAAGTACAAACACAGAGCAGAAACTGCATGTCCCTCCAGTGCTACCTGACCTCTAGAATTGCTTTTCTTCTTCTCATTAATGGCTAAGAGAATAATTAGGATAGCAGAAGAGCATCTGCATTATTAAGAGGACATTCCATTACTTTTAACCACAGGAGCAAACAGAAGATAGACCTGGCGTGAGGAAGACTCCCCTGGCAATACTTTTCATAGGAGCCAAGATACCTCTCCTTCAGAAGGCAATTTCAATTTGCAGAGAAGAACACATGTATAGAGGACAATGGTCAGATACGTATATGAGCTGGATGGGATTGCAAATACCCTGCTATCTGTAGTCTATGTTGTAGAAGACTTAATGAGCTTCATCTCAAAGAGAAAAGATGTGTCTGTTCATGGCTCCAAGCACTACTTCTGTAGCTCTCAGAATTCAAACACCATCTTTCTCAATATGCCATGGCCCATATATGGACCCGGTAAGTGACAAGGACCTAAGTTGAAAGACAGGCATTTTAATGCTTTGTTTTTTCACTTTCCTTTCAACAACGGCAATAATACTGAGAGCAGTGGGAATCATACATGTGTGGGTAACTGAAAACCCCAGGCCTGAGTACAGAATAGTGTCCTTCAGAACAAGGGACACTGGAAATACAGAGGAAGAAATGTTTCTGAAAGGTTAACAGCTGCTTGGTTGTCCTATTTCTGTATGTGGAATGATGGAAAATAAAACTAATTTTTAACAAAGAGAAAGAACATAATGTAAGAAAAAATAAGTAACAATCAAAATAGGTCTGTCTATAAGGATTTCTAGATGAATCCATCTTATCCTATGGTCTGAGAGATAGCATTAAGATGAGGTTTCTCAGAAGCAACTTCTCTTTACCACAGCAAAGATAGTTTTCTTATCCGAGAATTTTTTGATCCATCTTTCCTGGATTTAGAACTTGTATATAAAACAACTATGGTAACTCTGACAGGAGTCACACAAAAAACTTCAGTTAACATCTATATTCCCAAGAATTTGCCAAGAAGTATATATCTACTTCTATTTAGAGAGTTCCACCTTTCTGAATATTTCCAATCATGTAGTCATTGAACCAACACACAGATATATTTTTGACACAGAAGTAACCACATTGGTTTATTACACAGAACTGCAAACCTTCACAGTAAAAATACCTGCATCCAAGTTAATTAACTTTGGGTCCCTTTATGGTCAACAGAGAAAAATAAGTATCTGTAGCATTTGTACTGTTGACTTATTTTATTTTTACTCTAGTGTGAGTCACAATCCAGAAACGTCTATTTCTCTCCACCAACTACAAAAGGAGCACAAGATGTATATGTGCAGTACCCTAACCATATTATTGGTGTTTTATTATCCTTTCACAATGTTTTCTTGTACTCTGCTTTCAAAGGCTGCAGAATACCTGGGGTTTTTTTATTTATCACTCCTCCAAGTGTTTTTTTTTTTCATCCACCTACTAAAACTAAGATTTTAAATGTGTTTCTTCCAGGATATAGATGAAAAAATGTTAAACGGCATGGGGTAAGAACTGATTTCCACAGAGCTCCACTAGAAACCCACCCATATGATGATGAATCTTCATTGCCAATGGCATTTAGAGACCTATCTGTTAGCCAGCTGTTAATACATTACAAGTATGTCATGTTGATTGTGCGTCACTATTTTTTTTTAATCAAAATGTCAGGCAGCACTAAGTCAAAACCAATAAAGGATTATATTACATTGATGCTAATACTTTTATCAATAGATATCAAATTAGTTTGACAAAATCTATTTTCCATAAACTGTATTAACAGAAATTTACTATATTATAGTCCTATCACAGTTTAAGGATTTGAATCCTCTACCAGTCATTTTGTATTTTTCCTGGGGAAGTTATCATGGGAACAGACATATAACAGCTTGGATCATTGTCACAGGCAAGATAGGATAAATGACAACCCACAGTGGATCTGGATACTGGAGTTCATTTAAGAACATCTGAGATTAGAGCTTTTGACCTACTTGATTATCTCACGCACGCACTGCACTCACTTGCTCCTACACCATTTTGCTAGATATTGACTTCTTTTCCATCGGGGGATTGTTTCCAGTGCACGAAGGTGGAGTAGAAAATCAAGCTGGTTCCCACCATGTTGCTGATCACACTTACCACCACCAGGGGTTGTTAGCCAAGGTCCCTGAGTATCTGCTGGAATTCATCTCAAAACAGCTATCCCATCAGGATCTTTCTGCACCTCCAGGATCCACAACCTTTCTAGCTCCCCTTCTCTCTGAGACCATTTTTTTTTCTATATAAAATGACCCTATATAAGTACCTCAGTTGATAGAAAAATAATGCTGAAGCTAAATGAGACTCCCAAGACTTTTATGTGACTGGCTTTTTATCCCACTAGCAACTGGACAAACAGAACAGATGGATGGGCTTGGGAAAAAGTTTAGACCCACAGTGAGAGTAAAGGACAGAGGATTTAGTAGCAAGATGCAATACAAAATAAGTTTGCATGTAGAATAAGTATGTAAAAGACATAAATTATATTTTTCTTACTGGAAACTTAAAAAAAGAGAAAAGATTATGTGAGGAATGAAGGTTTTAAACTAAATTACACTATTTCTCTACCTAATCATTATGGGATTGGAAATCTCAGAGGATTTTCAGAGTAGACTCCAAGGACAATTTTCTTTCAAATAGACAAACTAGGTATTAAATACTTATAAATAAGCGTTGCAATGTCCCTAGAGTCTTTGCTGTAAACCAGCTGAAAACTTGGTCTTCTAAAACAAAAATTGGCTTTACAAAAACAAGAAATGTTTCTTCTTTTTTTAACAAGGAAAACATTTTATAATTAAAGTGATTTAATTCCTGAAAGGATATTTACTTTATTTATGACCATTAGCACCACACAAATTGATCTCAGAAAAGTTAAGCAGAGCAGATAAAGCCAGGCAGGTACAGAGCAGGAAAAGGAAACTCTGTGAAGGCTGAAAAAATATTTGCATGTGTTTACAGTAGTTAAGTGACGTGTTGCTAACTGCTGTTGCTAATTTCACATGATCTTACAAAACTCCTTTGCGTAACATAGATCTAGTTTATCAGATCATCCTACACTGGAGGCCTAGCAGCCAGTCAGTTCCCAAGGCTTGTTCGCATGTATAGGCTGTGATGGGATCTTGCTTGTGTGGTGGCACCTAGACATCTTTGCTGATGTTTAGGTGTGTTAGGGAGGGCTTCCTGTTGCCTACATACAACCACTGCAAGTCAAAGGGGATGTGGCTGGGAGCCAGTTTGATGGAGGGCCTTTGGGAGGCCTTAACAGTCTTGTACTGGCAGCTGAAAACCACATGGGATACCTGAGGACAACTAGCACAAGATGCCTTATGCTAGGGCCACTGAATCCTACCTCTGCTATCCCAAACTGTCTACGTACCACTTTGTAATAAGGAAGATAATGTTGCATTATCTAGAAGTAAAATCTAAGTTGCCTTTGGTTTTAACTGCATAACAAATCTAGGGACATTATTTCAGATTTTGTCTCCCTTCAAATTAAATTTTAAGTGAAACACTGTCACATTTCCATATCAGAGGAAAAAATCAGGAGGAAATGAGTCCTGTGAGTCAAAAAAGATAAAAAGATCACCTACATCCAGAGTAAGCAGGTAACAGTGTAGGCTATTGTGCAATTTAATAAAACAGGAGTCCATTATCAACGACAATCTATTTATTAGTGAAACAGATGGGAAAATCATGAAAGGAAAGCCATAACAGAGATATTATTCTCCTAAGCAGAACCCTGAATGTGCTTTTCACTAATGGAAGGTTATAGTTAATCGGTAGCTAACAACTTGTATTATCAGTAAGGACAGATGTTTTCTAAAATGTAAACAAAATGCATCTGGGAAGCCATCATCAACAGGAATTTGTCTTTCCTGAATTAAGCATATTACTGATTTTGCTCCCTCTAATTACGCTATTTGGTATTAACTGCCCCAGCATTAAGGCAGAATTCACCATAAGAATACCAGTTTCCTATGAAAATCCATAAAAGGCTTTTTTTAAAAAAAAATAATTTATTTCATTTGGCAGCTTCATGTATAATAGTAAGATAAATTTTGTTGACTTTGAATTTTAATTTTTTGGGTTTCCTCTTCTCTCTCCTTGGCAATAAATTTTTGATGCTCAGTGGAAAATATTTATATTTAAATAAATTCTCCAGCAGAATCTATTTTGTCATTTGTAGTAAATTAAATCGCTTTTTTCCTCAAGGAGATCATCCTATGAGCTAATCTCACCTCTTTTAATTTCTTTTCTTGTTCTTTATTTGGCCCAAAGTACAATTTGTTGGAGAATTTTTGTTGAGAAATACTTTACAACTGGCCCTATAACTGATGTGGAACTGAATTAGAAATTTTTATTAACATATTTGTGGAATTCTAGCCTGTTGTTTTTACAGTAATAACAACAAAAAGACTTAATGGAGATAGCTTGAAATCTCTGTTTGTTTTATTTATTAATCTCAGAGAAAAAAAAATCTTATTGATACCAGATAAAGATGTGAAATCATTGTAATCATGAGTCATCTCTTGAGATTAAGACATATTACTCAGGCTTCATGGTTAGGTACAAAAGGCAAAGACCTCCTTTTGACTGGGTGTACCATCACGCAGGTTGTCCTCATGTGGCTCAGCAGAAAAGCAAACCATCTTACTAGTTTGTGCCAGTAGCTCTGAGAGTGACTTTCAGGCCAAAGCTGTCTATCACTTGTGAGTACCAGCAAAATCACTGCTACCTCTTATCAGGGAGGGGGGGAGCATCTGGTCCACCTTGCCCAGCAGAACCAATGCATACAGACCTGCTGAGTCAACAGTCCTGAAACCTTGGCCTTGTCCAGCAGCCTCCAGCTACCCTGTCTGAAAGGATTCATGTCATCATCTGCAAAAGGTGCAGATTCAGAGTTCAAAGAGCAAAACTTCCTGAGAGGATCTTTCTGGAGAGTTATTAGTGTTTCTGCTCAAGAAGCTATTCCTTACCCAACAACATATTTCCTTATTAACTGAACTCTTCTCTGCACCAAAGCAAGTCTTCCTTTATTATACGACTATATAGAACTAGCTGTCCAGACCACAGCTGAGGAAAACGTACTATAAATATTTGGGCTACTGCTTTTGACCCATATTTCTTTTCATGTTCCTGATAATTATTTTCTCTCATTATACTTCTCTGTCTCCTTGGCCTTCAAACATTCAAATAGTTTTCATTATAATATGATCCATTCTTTTTCCAGTTATTGCTTAGACATTCAACTTGAGGTGCTCTTACCTGTGCAGAAATAATTATTTCAGGAGTGTTTAATGGAATCTGGATGGCACACTTTTCTGATTATTTATGTTTGAAAGATGGATGTTTTCAGTGTGTCTATTGCCTCCATAGAGAGGTTTAAAACATCTGCAGATGTTGTTGAGATCTACTATCATTCTCATCCATGGTCTGGCAGGAAAACAAACCATCGATTTCATCTTCCTGCTTCTGCTGCTGCCATTATGGCAAATAAAAATTAATAACTTCAAAATCCCTGGGTATGGTTTAGTTTAACATTTACATTAAATTACCCTGCTTTGATGTTAGCTTTTTAATTTTTACCTCTGGGGATTTTATGTTATTATGAAATTCACCCTGTTCCCAAATGTGAATAAATTGTTCATGCAAGTCCTCTCAACACAGATGTCGTAACCTGCATGTCACTTTAACTGCAAGCCCCTAAGAGAAAAAAAAAAAAAAAAAAAGAAGGTCAAATTTCTCAGAACGACTGGATCATTCCTTTTACAGAAAAGGAACATAGTGCTAGGAAAAATTTAAAACTTCAGTCCTGAAGCTGGAAGGAGGCACTCAGGAAAGACATTATTAGGGGGCTAATTCTCCATGATCATCAAATATAGGACTACCCTAGCCCTGGCCTTCTGCAGACCTCCTCGCCCTGTGGATCATCACAGGTAAGAGTTTAAGATTTACCCATCTGAGAAATAAATCACACCTTGGAAGAGACCAGACTTTATATGTTCACTGTGTTTGTATCACACTAGATCCCGCTTCTCAAGCTGGCAACAATGAGATCATAAATGGCACGTGCAGGAACCCAAACATGTATTGCAATTTTTTGGCACAATATAATCATCACTTCATGTGAATTATAATCCTCTCTCTTGCGTGGGGTAACTTATATTCCACTGGTAATAGACTGGCACATTTTTCTCCTAAAACTATTTTAAGCTACCCCTTATTTTTTTACAAGGTCATGCACGCTTAATTTGCAAAACGTTCATATTTTTATCTTAAAAAGTGGGTTTTTTATTCACTTGGATGAAAATATTTTTGGTTTCACTGTGTTATGGCAATAGATAAGCTTTATTGGGTTTTGGTGGGTTTTTTTGGTTTGGTTTTTTTTTTTGCAAAGTTAGATAGCACTTTGCTTTATGAGCTGAATGGAAATGTATTATTTGCCAAATTTGTGAAATACAGTGTGGGCTGCTAACTCTGTGCTGTTTACCACAGATAATAAAGTGCTCAATGCAATTTCTGCTAAAGGACTGGTACCAGGTTAATAATGGATAATCATGACAAATATAGACCCAACAGAGATCTTCCGTATAGTAGCTAAGTCTAGACCTCACTGGAAGAGCAGTCTCAGGAGCATGGTATGTTTCCAGTTTGTTTTCTTCCTGCCCAAATGAAGGATTTACAAGATGTTGCATTGTGCTAGAGGATGACATAGTACCTTCTTCTGATGACACTATGACCTTACCAATAAAATATGAATGTGCCACATACTTTGGATACTGCCCTTAAGGCATGTCTGGAACTGTGCTGCTGTCTCACTGTTTGGATGGCAATCTTTTCATGATGGTTGATTTTAGGACAGTATCAGAAGACAATTTGCGTGTGCCCCACTTTTGATGGATACCTGCTAAGCTTTAGTTTGAGAGCTTGCCATAGGAACTGTCACTGAAATTAAATTATAGGCTTTTCAGTGACAGCTGACTCCAGACAAAGTATCTCAAAAAAGATCTAAGAGACCTGTAACTGAAACAAATAACTACACAGAAGAGGGCAAAAAAGGTGTTCCAGCCTATAGGATGCCTTCCATCTGTGAGGAGCTCAAGTAATTTGGTTTGAAAAAAGAGAGAATAAGGAAGAATAGGGAAAGATACATGAAATGACTATCAGATCATTAATAACATGGAGATGGTGAATGGGGAACATCTGCTCACTGTTTCTCACAACAGTAGGGAACATCCAGTCAAATGAAGAAACAGTAGATGTAGACCAGCAAGAGGAATCTGGTTTTCATACGGTGTGACTAAATGAGTTGTTTTCCCCATGGCAGAACTGAATGCTGGAACTTGTTGCCAGAGAGTATTGTGGAGGCCATTTAAAAATTAAACAAATTTGTTCAATATTTATTAAACACAAAGATCTGGAGCTTAACTCTGTCACAGTAAGATGCTAACCCACGATCTGCTGGAAGCAGGGAAAGTATGTACAAAGATTTAATGTCTCATGTTCTGTCCCTGTTTTTGAACGCTTTCCTAAGCATCTGCTTGGAGACTTTCATGAAGAGAGGACATTGGGTGAGATGGACATGGAAGTTCCTTCTTATGTTTAGGTGGAACTTCCTGTACTCAAGTTTGTGCCTGTTACCTCTTGTCCTGTCACTGGGCACCACTGAAAAGAGCCTGGCCCNGAGACTTAGACGGGCTGGAGAGTTGGGTGGAGAGGACTTTTCCCCACAGAAAAAGTCAAGCAGTGGAGTAGGTTTCCCAGAGAGCAACCTACAGTGGAGCTGCCTGTGGCATCTCCATTCTTGAAGATTTTTAAGATCCATCTGGAAAAAGTTCTGAGCCCCATAGTCTGAATTCAGTGTTGACCATACTTGGCATAGGCAGCTGAACTGTGTTCACCCAGTTCCAGTCAAACGATTTTTCATTCCAGGAGAAGAAACACAAAAAAGTACTGTAACTTTTCTTGCTACATTATAATGTTTTCTTTAAAGAAAAACACTCTTACAAAATATGTATTTAAATGACAGGAATACAGAAGCTGCAATGCAAAAAGTTTCAGGAATCTATAATGCAGATTAAGAGGTTCAGAAACCTCAAGTTCCACAAGTTATATATGTTCCATCTACAGCTTTTCCACCCGTTTAAGCTCAATGATTTCCAGAGATGACATTTCAAATATAAGCTCATACTGTAGATGAACTTGGCCTGCTGATTTTAGAGGGTTACGACTAAGTATCTCAAAGTATAAATATATTCATTCTGAAGTGCTGCAGTGAATTAATACCTTATACTGATCTCATTCTCAAATCCCTAATTTACAGTCTTCTGGAGAGAGCTAACTCCCCGACTTAACTGATAAAAACGTATAACTACAACTAAATTATCATGCAGAATTAAGCACATGTTACTTCTGGTTAGAGTAGATGAGCATTCATTTATTCAGCATTACAGGCCTACAATTTTGCTAAGGGACAGATCCTGACCCTAATCAAAAGATCAATCAAACAAGCTAGTCCTCTGATTCTGTATAAACTGATCTGCGAAGGATCATTAGATCCTAAATTCCCAATAGTCAGACTGGGAACCCACTCAAAGTACACCATGTCTCTTAACCAAATTATACTCATGAATTTATTTTTCATAAAAAAACCCCGAAAACGGAAGTGACATTGGAGGGAAAAGGGCACACATGGAAAATGGTATTTAAAATTTTCTTGTAATGCCTAAACCAGTACACTCAAGGACAAAAATTGTGATTCCACATGATAGAGATTCCTTTCATTGTGTATTTGTTGCATATTTCGTGTACTTGAAATGTACCATTGCCTGCTTCAATTCCTTTAAAGGGGTGAGTATAAGAAGGTTTTTTAAGCACCCCTTAAAACAAACATAGTATAAAATGTAAGTCCTCCCACTCTCCAGTCCATTTAGTTATAAATCACATTTGTTGGCTGTGAACTCAGTGCACAAGCTGATTATTGTAGTATTAATGAGGTGTTTAGATATTACTTGGGTTGCAAAATATGTGATTACTGGAATTCCTTAACAAGCTAAAGGAATTGTCTGAGCTGGAAACAATAGGCTAGATTAGCCAGTATGATGGATGTATGGAGTCTAATGAAAGAAATACCCTCCGTGCATTTGCATTAGAGACTGTGCATCAGTCAGAACCAGGATGCCTGATCATGAAAACAAACTTGATAGTGTTTTCTTTGCGTTGCTACTGACACATATAACCAACACAATAACGTTTCTGATTGAGATAGGAGAGGAACAAAATCACTTGATAGTAGGATGCAATTTTCTCTCCACATTGAATATCAGGAACAGAGAGCATTGGGGTACCGGCAGCTACCCATCTGTACCCCCGGTTATTTATTGAGCAGTAGTATAAATAAGAATTTTAAGTAAAAGAAACAATCAGTTCTCAACAGTAACACTGACAGAGAAATTCTTGCTGGAAGCTCTCTTCAACCAAATATCTGAGTGACACCTTGGAAAAAGATCCTGAAGGGAAGCCGGTGAACAGAGATATCTTCGCAGGTCAGAACTGACAGGCACTTCATTATAGTTTTTCTTCCTCTGTTTTTTCTTCTTTTGTATTTTATTTCTTATTTATCTTTTTTCATTTTTTATTGTTTTTTGGGGGGATTGTTTGTTCATTTGTTTGTTTTTTGCTTCCCCCTCTTTTCTTTCTTTTCTTTGTTTTCAATTCTGCAATCAAATACCTAGCCTGTGTTTTGCTGGGATAAATGTCATTTGTCTTTCTCCTTAAAGTTTATTAAATAATTAGCCTGGTCTGAAAACAAACTGCACATAAATAGCACTCTTGTTCTGACAGAAATGGAGAACCAGATTCTAGGGTAGTCTGATGTCTATTCAGGCTATATCTAGATGAACAGTTCATAGCAGAAATAGCTTCAGTTTTGTTGCCTCATCATTTTACATTGCTTTGCTGCTCAGAAACATAGTTTGATTATAGTCAAAACCCAGGACAAAAAATGTACATCCCATTCCCTGTTCCATTCCTGCAACAGCAATCGCGGGGTGCTACCCTCTCTGCATGCAGCATACAGGGAAAAGCCATTGGAAGATCCTGAGCCTCAGCAGACCAGCTCAGCAGCATGAACCCACCATCTGGTCATGGGCTAAAGTGTCCACATCCACGCTGGGTTTTGATATTCTCATGTTTTTCATGAAGCTTCCAGAATCAGATGAGCCTGCAGACAGAGAGACACAGAGGGCTACAGGCCTGCACACAAACAAACATGAAAGACGACTGTTGAAGGACATGAATTTGAAAGGCTACAAAGAGTCACAGCTGGAGTTATTCCTGAATTGTGACAGTTTTGTCTGTAGCAGCCTGAAGCTGTCATAGTAGCTTAAATTAATATATTAATACATTGATATTACAACATTAATATTCATATTAATGTTACATTAATAACATTAATAACTCTTTACCACTGTTTTTGGCTGTAATAGAGTTAATTGTCTTCATAGTATCTTGTATGGTGCTATGTTTTGGATTTGTGACGGAACCACTGTTGATAACACTCCCGTGTTTTAGCTGTTACTGAGCGGTGCCTACACAGGGTCAAGGCCTTTTCTGTTCCTTGTGCTCCCCTGCCAATGAGCAGTCTGGGGGCGGACAAGAAGCTAGGAGGAGACACAGCTGGGACAACTGACCCCAACTGATATCCCCAAAGGGATATCCCACACCCTATAATGTTGTGCTTAGCAGTAAGATTTAGGGGAAAGAAGGAGGGACATTCAGAGTTGTGGCATTTGTCTTCCCAAGTAACCCTTAGATGTGATGGAGCCCTGCTGTCCTGGAGATGACTGAACCCCTGCCTGCCAATGGGAAGTAGTGAATTAGTTCCTTATTTTGCTTTGCTTGCATGTGCAGCTTTTGTTTTACCAGTTAAGCTGTCTTCATCTCAACCCACGTGGTTTCTCAGCTTTACTCTTGCGATTCTCCTTCCCATCCCACTAAAGGGCCATGAACAACACGCTGTGTGGGGCTTTGCTGCCTGCCACAGTTAAACTACAACAAATATCTGCATCTGGCCTTCCCTGTTTCTTCACAGTGCTACAGGGAGACAAATCTGGGCCGCACTGAAGCCACACATCTTGATCTGTAAGAGTCTAGTAAACATTGCCAGGGGATAAGAAGCATTTTGGAACACCTGGAAATATATTTAAAAAAATACTACTAATAAAAACTTTCATAATCATAATAAAAGTTATGTATTTGAGAAGATATTAACATTGAAAATACACATACCTAAATTGCCCACATCTTTCATTTATCCTTAAGTCTATCCTTCCTCTCAAATTTTCGTCTTATTGCAAATGTATTATGCATGCATGGAAAAAAGGCCAGTTATTGTAGGGTTAAGTCACGTTTTCTGCCTGTTGTAACATATACTATATTCCCAAATGCTTGGTGACAATGCACATAATTACTTTTTAATTTTTTTCAAGTACCTTTCACCTGGGAGTACAGAATAGCCTAAACCACATCCTTTCATAAATATTATATGGAAGAGCTCCTGACTATTAAGATAAAAAGCTATTTATTTCAGCACACAATACTGAAAGCAGAAGTTGTCATTTTTATAATAGAATCCAAATCCTGTTTATTTGTTTCAGCTGGTGTCTGCATGAATCAAAGGCGTCAGTGGTAATCTTGGATTCACGGGGTTTCATTGGAAGTGTTTGACAAAATCTGCTACAATGGTAGCATGTGGAAGAGTAATAGTAGATTTTCCAGAACACTGTATGCAGTACAGTTCACCTGCAGATCCTACTTTTAATGAGCATGGATCCATGCTGTCACAAATGAGCATGTGGAAATGAGAGCCCTTCCTGCACTCCTTCAGTCTGTCACAGTTCTGCTTTCCTCCACCACCCCCACAGGAGCTCACTGCAAGGACTGAGTCAGGGACAGGACGGCTGAACTCAGAAGGTCCCTATGCTTCTCTGCCCCCTCAGAAACCATTCCTGGTATGCATCAACTTCATGGGATGTCCCAGTTAGCAATCGAGACCCTCGTGTCAAATTTTTAGGAAACAAACCCAAGGCCCGTTGATTTTTTTATTTTATTTTTTATCCTTACTGTGTGACACACCATCATGAGAGGAAAGCAGCTTCAGGACAGGCAAATTCTAATCTCTAGCTGTCTGTGATTCAGACCCAGAGGAAAATACATCTGTTAAGGTCTTGTAATTTTGGGGATTCTCTTTGAAATATTTTCAAATGCACTTCCTTGGAGCATATTTGTACTTCCTCTCTTACTTCCACCCTCCCCACCCCTGCAATTAAACCACCTATCATTTTCTCCACACCATTTTCATTTATCTTCTGTGCTCCAGAGTTACACACCTTTTGAACTGCTTATGTTTGGGTTTATTTATTTTGTTTTGCTCTGCCACAGGCCATTCTGTCACCCTTAATTTCAGAAAATAGCGCTCTCATTCCTCTAGATCAAAGCAGAGATGCTCCTTGGAAGGGCTGGGCGCTGGTTGTCTTTGTGACCTGTCCTTGTGGTCTGGATGGCACCTGCAGCGACTGTGCCCACAGCTTTCGCCCATGAAGCCAGCCCCATCCCAGAGGGCCTGATGCTGATCTTGGTGTCCTGTAGGAGGTCTGAAGGGTCTGAGCCATGGACAGTCTTAGCAAGCCTGAAACAAAGTTTGTTAGCAGCTGCTGATGAACCAGCTGTATGAGTCCTTGCAAAGAGCTGCAGCTCATTAGCAGCAGGTCCTGTGGGGAGGGCAGCCAAGTACCTGACTTTCATTTTGCAGTCTGTCAGGCACAGACCAGCAGGATCAGAAGAATGGCTCTTCAGTACTACTCAAAGCTGTCTGCACTTCTCAGGCCTGATCTACATGCCAGGAAGGGAGCACAATCTCCATCCCGATGCCAGCAGGATGGGGATTAGACCTCTGCTGTCTATTAAAGCATTCTGGGAAATACAGTCTTTATAGCTCTCTATAAATAATAAGATTTACCATAGAAGGTGATTTCAACTGAAGATAAGTGTTAGTGCAGTTGTACATGTGAAGATTTTTTAAATGTAGAATAATTTATCTGACAAACACAAAGATGGGAGTGTGGAGCAACTTAGTATGCGAAGATATTCTCAGAGGCAGCACACCATTCTGTAGGTGTACGATGTGGAAACATCCACTGAGCAAAACTAGAGGCAATATTTAGGAAATGACACAGCCTAGGTGATAGAAATTATAACCAATGCGTGAGAAACTGATGTTGCATTATTTTTGTATGAGGATGACAAATACTGACCTGTGCATGCTGCCATCTCTGGCTGGGCAGCGTGATTCTTTCCCTGACTCAGCCCTCAGGGGGGCCTAGCTACATTTGAAGTTAACACTGAATATTGGGGTTTGGAAAAGTCAGATCCCTGCCCACACTACTTTTGGCTACTAGGGGTGACCAGGAATAGGAAAAATGAAAAGATGGATGAGTTGACACTTGTGCACTCAACAAAGTAGGTACAAGAGGAAATTCTGGCTGATCTCAGCAAAAAAAAAAAATCTCTGCAGTGTGACCCTTGCCACGTCCTTCTGCTTGGGCAATCATTTATATCCAATAACAATATAGGAGCTGATTCTTATATCAAATGTATTGAATGAATCTCAGCTGCCTCTGACAGAAGCATGATTTGAGGTATTCGCTCTTATTCCTGAAGAGGCAGATTGTACCACTAACTGGCTCAGCAGAGGACTCGGCTTGGCACATAGCTCTACTGTATTTGGTAGAAGCAAGCAGATTCATCATAATGCCTTATCATTTTTATTTTTATTTTTCTCTACCATATGGTAAATTAAATGGGAATAATGTTCCACTTCCTTGATCTCATTTCAAGTATTTTCATTGCCAGGTGGAAGAGAAATGGTTGATTACTCTAAATATTTAAAGAATTTTCTACTGTGAACAACTTTGCATACATTGCCAATTAAAATTCATAATTCCTGAGTTAAGATGATTTAATTGTTTGACTAATATTAGTGCATTTTTCACATAAATGTTAGAACTTGACCATAGGTGTCATTTTTATAACAGATGAGACAGGTTTGATATTTGCATAAGTTCAACATTGGGACAATAGGTGTATTTACTGTTTACATAACCAGGAGTCAAAATTGATGCTGTAAGTAATTTTTTACTGCCACCTTGTGGTGCTACAGGCTTTTGATGACCAGAATGATCTGTTACGAGAGAATCAAGGCCTTATGCAAACCAAACAAAACCAAAAAACCCTATAAAATCATACTAATAAATTTTTCCTTTTTTTCCTTTACTCCCTCCCATGTCATCTGTGATGGTGCTTAGTTAAATTTTACTCCCAGCTTCTGACTTTCATAATTTATCTATTTGTTATCATTTGTAGATAAGCTTACCAAACACAAGCTGCAAATAAAGAAAAGTCTGTTCTGTACCCACCAGCACTATCAGAACAAGTTTTTTTTTTAAAGATTGGAAAAGATCTTAATGCTAAACCTTGGTTTTTACTAATTTTTCAAACTTGATTGCCAATGCTAGTTCCGCAGTGCTTCCAGAAACTAAAATTTGTCTTTTCATATCCTTTGTATATTTTGTATGAGTTTTTTTCTTGTTTTGCTTATATTGAAGATACTTTTTTTTTGTCAGTCTAGCAATCCTAAATTCCTGAGTAACATGCCACTCACAGAAGCAACTTCCGATATACTTACTACGCATTTGAAGGTAAGTACTTGCAGCCTGTAATGTACTCATCTGGAATATGGCAGGCTTTGAAAATCTCCCTAGATGCTTCAAATGATGTTGCAGGCCAGTTTGTATTATTTTCTGGCATTCACTGCTTTCATTTTGCCTTCCTGTAGTGCTTGTGCAGAGAATCATCTCATACCTCTAGTGTGATTCCTATTTTGAGGTTGGCTTTACATAGATTTCTCAGTTTCCTTGCTCCTAAGAGGTGCTGGATTACATAGTTGGTGCTTCTGATGTCTGGGCTTTGTTAAATCCCTGCTTACAAGATTTCCTAGTGAAGCAGTGCTTCAAGGCTGAAGCTATAGTGTATGACTTCTGGTGGGGTTCTTTTGGGAATCACGGCCCCTCCCCATACCCCCACCCAAAACTGTAGCTGATCAGCAGTTCATTAAATCAGGTAGACCAGCTACATCATGTCCCAAGGTAGGAAAGTGTGCTCCAAGGTAGGCTAACTCCTCACCTCTCCTTTTTTTCCTGTAATATCAATTGGTTTCAAAATCACTGCAAATTCATGGTGGTTTTGCAGCTTGCAATGTCTTGTGAGCATGCCGCAAATGTTAGGTTAAACCTTCTGGGTTAAATCTATCTGAAATGGCTACCTTAACTCTGGAAGACTACACCTGAGAAGCATGTTGATTCATTTCAGCAAACTAAATCACTCACAGAAAGAAAAAAAGGGGGAGGAGGGGAGGCTGACCAACAGAAGCTGGTAAAAATGACAGTCCTGTTTATTTAGGTAGATATGAATGAGGCTTTAATCCATCCCTCTTAACTCTGAGAACAGCCCAGATTAGTATGAAAAAGGTGTCTCAGCAGGACACAGGCTACAGGAACAGGCGACAATACAGTGTAAAATGACTTCCCTCTCTTCATACAAACAGATCCCCAAAGAGTCTGCTTCCCTTCAGGAATTGCTGTAGTCCACGTGTGGCATTTAGACTGGCTCCCTGCTTGGGGACTGCATAACTCTCATCATGCCCTTTAGCTTTATACTCTTCATTTGCTCCTGCATAATTGATCAGCTCCTCAAGATGAGGGCTGCTGCAGAGATAAAACACCAGTGTCTCTGCTGGGGAACTCTGGCACAACTGCTCAGCTCTCCGGGAAGATTTGTGCATGGCTGTTACAGCATCTTTCAGTCTGCTTGCCACCTCCTCCTTTCCCATGAGGGGAGCAAGGGGTCAGGTCTCCCAGCAAGATGCCTGCCACATGAAAGGACAGAATGGCTGCCCTTTTTTCATATGCTCATGAATATAAACCCATGTGCGTTGTCCTGACCACAGAGAATGGAAATTATTTTATATGTTTTTGTTTCTCTGTACATTTTCTGCTATTCCTTCAGTATCTCTTTTTTGTTCTCACAGATTTCAGATTTCAACTCTTCACAAACTACCTACATTGGGGAGTTAAGTCTCTATAGGAAAAGGTTAGAGCATTTAGAGGTTAGTAAATGGTCAGGAAGGACTTGAATTGTGATTAAGAGATAATTCTGGAGATAAGTCTTCAGAAACCTTTGAATAAATGTTTCTAGGTGGCACAGAAGAAAGCCGTGGAACCAGGCGAGATCTAGGAATGAAGCAGAGGACATCAGTCCCAAGTAACATATCAAGTGGATTTAGAGAAGGAAGAAAGAGTAGAGATGGGACAACTGAAGTAAAAAAATGAAAAAAGAGTGAAGTATTTTTACTTGACTGATTTTTATAATCTCTCTTCTCCTTTGGATCATTTATGAATAAAATATTATATAAATATCTAAAGAGCAGGTGTCAAGAGAACAGGGTCAGACTCTTCTCAGTGGATCCCAGTGATAGGACAAGGGGCAACAGACACAAACTGGAACACAGGAAATTCCACCTAAACATGAGGAGGATCTTCTTTACCTTGAGGGTGGCAGAGCACTGGAACAGGCTGCCCAGGGAGGTGGTGGAGTCTCTGTCTCTGGAGACATTCAAAACCCGCCTGGACGCGTTCCTGTGTAACCTGCTGTAAGGTGGCCCTGCTCTGGCAGGGGGGTTGGACTAGATGATCTCCGAAGGTGCCTTCCAACCCCTATGATTCTGTGGTTATGTGATTTATAAAAGCTAGCAGCTACGAGGCCACCCTATGATGCACAAAGGCAAAAATGTCTCTCGGTGCTTGCTGTACCTAAGAAAAGCTAAAAAGTGGTATAGAACACAGGAGTTCGGGCTGTTGTGGATAGTTTTGCGATTTTTTAGGGGGGGGGGTCTTTTTTCTTTTTTTGAGGAGTGCCATCAGCTGGAGTAGTGTACCATGAAGAATCTGGAAGTAAGGCTGAATTAGACCTATTATCAGGTACCAGTCTAGTAGAAGATCCTCAAATCTATTGTAATTTTACTGTGGAAAAGAAGCAAAATCTGTACATACCAGCAGCAAACTCTATCTTTTCCCCTAAAAAAAATGGATAAGCTCAAAGGTTTGTGAAACAATCTCACGTCTGAGTAGAGATCTATGCTAGTACCATTTAAAGTAACCTAAACCAATGATTATCACAGCTGATGATATTTCCAAAGACAGGGTATCAGTTGAAAGGGAAGAAATAGTGAAAGGTCTGGGAAAATTATTGTGATTGCAAATATAGAAAAAAAGTAAAGATGATAAGAGAAAAGCTCAGCAAAAACATTTTAATCAGATACTAGGGGGTTGAAAGGAACATAGCAAATAATTACAACCATAAGATAAAAGAAAGCATCTCTTGAAGTTCAAATGTGTTCATGCTGACAAAAAGCACTATTACAGCCTCACTCTACTGACTCAGATATTGGCAAATGCAGCATTACAAGTAAAAAAAACCTGCCAACCATATGAAAAATCTGACTGTGGTACTATGCAGAACCTTGAAATCATCTTCAATAAAAGGCAAAGCATGACAGTGACCCCCCACATCTGTGTTTTTGGTTAATGGGAAAAGTGGCAGTGTGTGAAGCAACACAGAAGACCATTGCAGTGACTGTCAGAGTATTTGTTAAAGAGAGATTTACAAAAGTGGTCAGAGTGAGTTTGCTACAGTTCAAGCCAACTTTCACTCATGCACAGGCAGGTCACTAGAATTTCAAAATTACTTTTTTCAACGCAATTTCTAAGCAGAAAAGTTGGCAGGAAGCAGGGAGCTTTCAAGCCGGCTTTCGCTGGTCATCTGGGCACCCAGGAGATTGTTCCTGATCGCTGGGGACAGCCAGACCAAGCTATTGCTGTAGGGTTGTTTTCTGTCTGTAACCTGTTATGGGACCTTTCAGCCACATGGGTCAGGCTGTCACTACACCTCAGAGCACTGAGCAGGACGGAGCCTGCACCATCCACATGGCTGGATGGACTCTCCACTTCAAGCTGCTTTCGGAGCTGATGCTCACTCAACCCCTAGCATGGGGTCCAAACCTCTGTCTTGCCTGCCTGACTTTCAGTGCTCTACGACACTAGCAGTCTTCATCAAGAGGCAGACAATGATAATCTCTCTCCCCGTCCTTTTGGATTTACTGGACCTAAGCCATGTCATGTAGGTGATGCAATAGTTTAATTTAGAAATATAAATCTGTTGCAATAGGATTGAATTTACATGACAGCCAAACTTTGTCAGAGAGGGGGAATGTTAAAGGAAGTAACAACATAAAGGCTATGAACAGAATTCTCTAATCTGCAAAGAATTGGCAGAGTTTGTTAACTCAGCAACATCTGGCACTCAGTGAAGGAAAATAACAGCAGTGGTGGAGCCCACCTGAAACAAGAATATATTTGTGTTAATTACTGTGCAGTTATGTCACTAGCTTCTGTAGAGAACTGACAACCCAAGCAGGCAAAATAAAAGATAGATGGGAAAGAACTTCTGTTTTCTTGTGCCATCGCTCTCATTTATACTCAATGTCAAGTTATTCTAGACCAGTAGAGCAATTGTAGGTGATTTCTGCCCTTGTAAAATCTTTTGAAAAAATTCCCAGAACCCAAGGGCCAACTGGAGTTACATTCAAGCCAGAGTACATAACTGGAACCGCTATAGTAGCATTACAGAAAGATTCCCCCTCTACCAAACATTTGTTCTCGGCATCTCCACTCCATTTGATATGGTCAAACATAAAATATTGCTGTTGGGTCAGTGCGTAATGACAACTATTCCAAGTATTGTACCAAAATGTCCTGAGGTCCTCCATTGGTGTGGCATAAAGATCCTTTGGCTGTGAATACTCATCCATACCTCAGTACATTGTTCAAGTCTTTCCCCTAATCTCTCTAAATGTGGCACCCAAAAGTAAATCTTTCTACTGTTTTTGTACTGTGCTTCTAGACTGTCCCAGTCTGGTGACAGATAAACTGGCCTCAGTGACATTTCTTAACAGGACTAAACCAGTGTAGTATATTTAAGGATCAAAACTGCAGAGTTTAGAGAATTCTAAGTAGTAGAAAATAATTTGACCCCCTTGTACTGCAGCGATGCTGCTACTAGGGATGCCGCTGCAGTATCTAGGGGTGCCTCCATGTGTAGCCTTTTTTCTTTCAAGATGTAGGACTGCCCAGCGTGCACACTTGCAATGCCCTTCTCTACACCACTGGTCAAAACTGAATGGTTCCACTCCTAGAAAGAACAAGCTAGAAGCTGTGCACAGAGGTGCCATGTGGAGTATCTTAGTAATAAGGATTTCCCCATTAATGGTAACACAACATTTAGACCCTTCATACTGAAGTCCTCCAGCACTGTATTAGGAACTTCTGCAGAAGAATGTATTATTTTGAAAATAACTACAGCTTCACATGTGCACGCACATCAAGAGCCAAGACGTGAAAAGAGCTCAGGTCCTGCTTTTGTATTTTCACTTGTGACAGTGCTGTTTCTGACACAGAGGTATGACCAGAAATCTGAACTTATGCTGTAGTGATACAGATTTCTAGAAATATTTTTTTCAACAGAAGTCTCCAGCAAAAAATTCCTTAAATATGTCTCCAACATCTAAATGTAACAAGCAAATGGCTTTAAATGGTGGAGAAAGACTCCATTCTACTTAGTCATGGGTTTGTTCTGATCCAAATCATGTAGTAAATTCCTGTAAGGAGGGAAGAGAGCTCTGCATTAGAAGGCATGCAGTCCACAGGTAGTGGGTCAGAATTGTCTGGCAAAGACAGCAAGACAGCTGATCCATGTACTAGAAATCAAGGACATTTTGAAAGAAAACAGATTTTTTATTAGTAAGGGATATGAATTTTGTTTCCAGTGTGACCCAATAGATGGGCCCATACAATGGTAAACTGGAACAAATCTAAAAGAACCATGAACACATCAGAATTGTTCCCTTCTCACACTGGATTATTATTTAATTTTGAATCACATGCAAGGTCTTAATCCTCATCTTTGAAGCAACAAATACTCGAATATTACCTCAGGCTCTGAAAGACACCACTGTCCACCATGACATTCCTTAGTACAACTAAACTTTCTACAGTAATGGTGATGAACTCAAAGGCAAAATAAAGAACTTTCTCAGTAAGAGTTTTGGACTTGGAAATGTACTCTCAGGGGCAAACTTCACAACTTTGCTATAAGCACAACACACTTCTTTGACTTTATCCATTCTAATATAAACCTATAGAAATATGCATATAAAAAATGCAAAGCAAACACTCCACTACCATATTTCTCACTCCTCAAAGGAGGAGAAACAGATGTATAATTACTTTTTTAGTGTCTTACTGGCAGCTGTTCCAAAACTTATGGTGATAGGAATAGTATACAAACCACTCTAATGTAGAAAGATGTGAAGCACTTTGTTCAAAGTCAAACAAGGGCTGCACAGTTTAGCTGCAGAAAGAACATGGGTATTCTGTACCTACTGGACCTTATTATCTTCTTGTAGTACAGATTCTTAATGATACAAGATATTCTTCTTCTGACTAACAGAAGATCTGAGATTCCCCTGTAATCTCAAACACATCGTCTTTTAAGAAACCCTTCTAAGAAGAGACAGATGTGTGTTTCAAAGGATTTGATGTCAAAGTTGATTCTGATATAACACAAGGTAAACACATCAATGAAAATAGAAATGCATATATTTTCATCAGTGAGGTGTCAAAAACATCTCAAAAGAAGCACAAAATATCTCCCACATTTAGAGATCTAGATTACTTCAGCAAAAAATATATACAAAATGAGTGAATAACATTGCTTGAAACCATGTATTGCCATGGTGCAAATAGTTAAAATCTAATTTTTTTTGATAACTCTGCTGAAAATTAAGTGACAAATATATCTCCTGATATATTGACACAGGTCAATAATAAGTTGTGAATTTCACTGAGATCATTGTGCATCAGTTTATGAGCTGTTTATTTTCAGAAACTTTATAGAATGAATGAGAATTATTTTATTCAATCAAACAATCATGATGAACAAGGCATGATTAAGGGTAATCTGATCTTTCTTCTCAAATGCACTGCAAATTGAATCCAGATACATAACAATTCTGAGGGAGGAAGAATTTGTTTATATACTAATTCACTTTTACATTAGAAAGGAGATAAAATTAATTAATATATAATTGTATCTATGGCACCAAACATACCTTTTCAAGGGAAACAGTATCTTTGCTTTGCAGCACTATTGTCTTATCTGTTTCTTCAGTACTAGTTTGGTGAGCTGTGTTGCATTATAGGTCACACATTTCAAATTTTCCGTCCTAAAATTTAGTATTTCAAGCTGACAAGAGACTAAGATTCAGTTGCTTGCTTGCATGTGAGGCACAGTGCAGGAAATCGGTTGAGCATATTCTTTTGTGTATTCCCACAACAGAGCAGTTAAAACAGGTACCTAGCTCCCTAGAGATGCATAAAGAAACTAAATTCAAGATCCTTAAGTACCTATATGAAGTCTAGTCACTCCAGACTCTCTATCTAATCTACAGTGAGAGTGGCTTTTCTAGAGGATCAATTGCAGTTTCTGAGATTAAATTGTTCTCTAGAGAAACTTTTGTTGCTGTTGACTGCATACGGAAACTAAAAAGGTTACGCTTCATGTTTAGTCATATCAAGACGGGTCAGATGACCTGTGCCTTTGGGCCATATCTTGGAAAAGGACTAACCAGCTACCTCAAATGGAAACAAGAAACTTGTGTAAGCTACCTATGTATTGAGAAACACATAGAAGACATGTCTTTAAAAATAGTGAATCCAGAGCTCTTTGGTAGCTCTTTTGGTGATGTTTTTCAACAGAAGTTGGGCAGCTGTGGATTTTTAAAAGTTTTTCATTACCATAGACGTTTCTAAATTAATCTGGACATAATCATCCTCTGTAATGTAGGCTGAAGTGAAACATGAGCTTTTCTCAGTAGAAGAAGCAGCTATCGGATATCATTTGCAAAGCTTACATATTTTAGTCACTGTTCAGAATGAAACTATCTAATTGTATTGGCTGGAACACTACAAGCTGATGCAACAAGTGGGTCAGTACCCTGTAAAACTTTTTTCACCTTGACAATATAATACGAAGATGGGGAAGTTCGTTGTGCCTTCTCCACACTTCTAGGAACTTATTCAGAGAAGACTCCCCAGCTGGTAAGAAACAGCTGTTTCTCAAGCTATTTCCACTGCTAAATTAGTTTATTGCATCCATGGTGCAGAGAAGTTTCTGGCCCCATTCTTTATAAGTGCTCTACCTGTTCTGCTGAAAAGAATATCTAAGAGATGAGCTGTTTAATATTTTACATAGGTGTTGAGCTTGAGATTTGTCCTTGCATCGGGAGTTAAATATCTGTATAGATGAAGAACACTTACAGGAGTCTTATAGCATCAGATAGGAACTTATCAGGCACCTGATAGCATCCTCATCCTTTTTGGTAACAGTAGACAATGGTGATCCTTTGTGGTTTACATTTTTTCAGTTCCAACTCTCAACTTCAGATAGGCTCTGCTCAAATAATTCACCCCTCTCCTGGTATTTAAGACATTTTAGGAAAAAAAATGAATGTTTCTTTAAAGGTATGCTATGTGAAATTATCCTATGTTGATTCTTAACAGTGCACCTGACGGTGGCGTAAAGATAAAACAATGTCAGCAAGGCACTTTTAATAACACTGACATTTCTAACTTAAATCCTTATTTTGAGCAGAGGTCCAGGAAAACACAGCTTAATTTTTCTCTGTTACAGAGTACAGAATGAAACAAGAAGGAATTTAGAGTCTATTGCGTCAAAGTAAAGTTTCCATATTTAAAGCTCAGTCTAACCTTTTGAGACACGTGCAAGGGTTTTGATACTGGTGAGATATGTCTTCTACCATTTGGCATGAGTTGTGATCTGCTTAAGGAAACTGCTTCTAGCTGCATGAAGAGTCCTTCATCTATTGGTGTACCAGCTTCATGACAACATATTCCCAAATGCACTTCTAATCTCTTAGGTTTCCCTCTGGATTTTCTTTTTCCCTAAAAACTAGGTTTTTGCTACATGGGGAAAATGAAAAAGTACTATGAACAGTCTCAAAATGAACATATTTACACATGCTAACATAGCTGGAGAGTCTCATAAAAAAAAGAGGGAGTGTCTTCCTAAAGCTGTGCATGTGGCTGATTCAATCACAAAATCTTTCGTGCTTTCATTTTTGACCAGTCAAGCATTCAATACCAATAGACCCAACATTTCAGAATGGCTCAGTACTTTTTCCCAGGTGTTTCCTGGAAACCTGCTTATCTTTCTTCTTTTTCTTCCTGCACACTAATATCCTTTCCTGGGGTCATTAGTAAGTCCCATGCAGACACTTCTCTTCCAAAAGTACACAAGCAGATTGATTTAATCTGCACCAATATTTCAAAGAACCAGCATGAAACTTAGATAATCTGAAATATATTAAATATTTCCCAAATACCCAAACACGTATTATCTGGTGAGCTTTTGGTGTGAAATTCAGTAGGCATTGCTCGCAAAAACAACTCAGACACCCATAGGAGAAAAATAAAGAAATTAGAGAATGAAAGCATGATGACCTGTGACCAAAAAAAGTTCTGCCTTTCAGAGTGAAAAAGCTCTCAAAATGCTAAAAGGTACAGTCTTGCAGAGTGCAGCACTCGGTATCTTTAAAATGCTTCTTCCCCAGTCGAGACTGAAGCGGAAAAGGAAAAACTGCAGGACTTTATTGCCCTTGAGAGGTATATTGCAGGAAGGGAGGATGATTATGAATCTAAGATGATTAAATACTAATGGCACAAACTTCACAAGTGATGAAACAGCCAAATAAATTACCAGTGCTTTAAACCAGACACATTTAGATTAACAGTACTTCTGTGAGACAGTTTGATAAATGTCTCGGATTTAGCAGCACTGCATTGTCCCCATTTCAGGGACCTTTGACTTTGGTCACCTGCTTATTAATTGGCCTGGTTTGTGTCTGTGCGTTGTGAGGTGCCATCCACATTTTCTGGATAACTGATTCCATAGCACAGACTTTCCCACAAAGTAAGAGCTGTAAATCACTGCTTCAACACGTCAGTATAAATAGTATTCAAATTATCAAAACCAGATCTGCTTTGATAATTTCCAGGTTGAACATAAATGTTTAGTTTGTCCAGACTTCAGGTCAAGCATTTCGAATTCTTGTTACTATTCATCAGAAGTTGATTGTTTTATTATGACAAAACTGAAATTCTTACTTACTCTGAGTAGTAACTTATTCCATAGACAACATTGACTTCAGCATGATTACTTACAATGCAAGGCACTATTTATTTTAACTATCCTACTCTGATGTGCAAAAATAAGTATTATTTGGCACTAAATTAATGGTTGTCCTTGCGAAGCAGAATTGCTCAGAGCAAGAGGCATTGAGACATAACAACCCACAAACACTGCCTGCTGGACAGGCTTTGAAGCCCCAAAATATACATCCTGGACAGATAAATCACAGAATGCTGACAGACCAGGATCCTCTGTACCAAATCTATACTGAGCAATTTGCCAAAAAGCATTTTTTTAGTATTTATGATTTACTGAATAATTTTCCAGCATTTGCTACCTCACCCTCTCTCCTCAAATCAGTCTATTAGACAAAGTTTAGAATTTACTCTGAAATTTCAAATTTAAAGTGAAAATTGGCTGTAAAGTTTCAAAAGGTTGTTCAGCTAATTTTGCTGGAAAGTGTTTTTCGTGATTCCTCTTTCTCTACAGAGAAGGAGATTTGAGATCTGAGGCTTTACTCTCAGATTTTACTAGATGTTCTTTCCAGATCTCCAATATTTCTCATTGGTAGAAGTTCTAGCTCTGCCCATAGCAGATCCCATCCCACTAACTGTCACACCACAATTCTTTTGGGCATTTTTCAGAAAACACGTTTTACAAGTTTTCTAACAATGAAGAAACTATTTCTCTGCCCTTGAATTTATTTCACGTAATTGTCTTACTAGCCAACCTACTGTTTAATAACAGCTTCCTTTGTAAATTTATTTGACAGCTTTCTAAGAAATACTTTTGGGCTATACTGAGCACAAGTAAAAGCAAAATAGCCATGTTTTTCTGTTAAGGACCCCTGCAGCAATGCAACTAAAAAGAACTAGTAGAACTGTTTGGCTTGTTTTCTTCTTGTTTCATATATGGAGATAATATTTCAAAGATTGACAGTATCATGACAGTTCAATTCATTGCATGATACCTATGTTACAGATGCTGAAGTAGTGAATTGAATATTTTTCAGGGGTATTAGAAAACTTGTTGTTTGTTTTGAAGTCAGTTAGCTAGGGCTTTGTATAAAAACTGAGCTTTGCTTAACACAGCCCTAATATGAAACAATCCAGCACATGCTTTTCAACAATTCCAAGAATAATTATGTATATGACAGGCTTCCTGAATCTGATGCCTTAGTACATAAATAAAACTGAAACATATGCTTGTGTTGGTGACCCCATCATCTGTTCAGCAACCCCTTCTTCTAACCCTCTTCAAGCCTTCATCCATACTCTGAATCAATGATTGGATTAATAATACATCCAAGTGAGTCCCTTTGATCTGTATTTTTGCTTTTTGACTGCTTCTTTAATTGAGGGTAAATAGAACATTAAGCATTTTTTCAGAAATGCATATCATGCTCCTAATCGTCACATTTTTTCTCATTTAATTGGTAATTTTAAGTACAGTTCTGACCACAACATTGGTTCTGTCATTAGACAGTTACACTGCACGTCAATGTTTATGCATCCTGACAGATCATCCCTATCTCCAACAACTGTGGGGTACTGCAGTGCATAGTCTAAATAACATTTCATTTCCATGAAAAAAAAATGTAGTAAAATGATAAATCTGTGTTGCTATCAGAAAGAAATTGATGGCCACTCATGCTCTCAGAAGAGAGCAGGGTGAAACTCATCAGATACTCTGACTATTTTAGCTGAAGGCAAACTAAAGGCACAGTCTCATGAAGATCAGTGGGACAGGATTGGCACTGTGAGACATGTGTCTGGTATTTGACATCTTCGGATGTTCTGCAGCTCTCTGGGGCTTCCCTGCTATTGAACCACACACTTTTATACAGTAATTATGAATATTTAGTTAGCACTGGCTGCGTAACTCTTACCAGCTGAGTCTGAAACTGTGTGACTTGAATTAAGGAACTTTATTAGATGTAAATGTTGATTCTTAATTTCAAAAATTTAAGATATTGCCATGTTTTTTGGTTCTTTTTCTCAATATTTGGATTTCTATCTATTCTGAATATGAAGATTTTTAACATGTTTAGTGGTGGTTTTGGCAGTGTTAGGTTAATAGTTGGACCTGATAATCTTAAAGGTCTCTTCTGACCTATATGATTCTATGATTCTGTGTGACCTTTAGGTTGCATTGTCTCTCCTTACTGTTAAAAATGAGTTAAAAATTTCTTTCCTACATAGATATGTTTTTCCATCTCTTGACTTTCTTGGATAAACAAGAAAAACCTTGTCAGAACAAGGTGTTTTGCAGCATTCAAGCCTCTTGTATTTCTTTTCTTTTTCTTTCATCAATTTTTCAGCAGCTTTTTAAAGAATGAAAAAAAAATCTCCAACACAGCATTTTGATAACAGTATCTCTAATGCTATTTCCAAACATGGCAATGTTTCTCTATTTTTCTTGATATTCCTTAAGAACTACTTTAGCCTTCTAAGTGTCATTTCAGAGTCAGTTATTTTCCTACCACAGTGTCTAAATTCTCTTGACTTGCAGCTTTCTAGGAGGCAACCCCTCCTCTCATTACCATAAGCACTATATTTTGCTCCTAGTTGAATGACATTGCATTTGGAAGAAATAAAATGTGTATTGGAATACTCCAAGTGACAGTTCAAAAGCTATATTTTGTTTCAGATTGACAGCAAGATGCCTGTTGGAGCTAGTGAGCCTGAGCAGACTGCAGTGGGATAGTTTAGCTATTGCCAAGCTCCAGTGTGCAGCTTGGAGTCTGAGAAACCTGCTCCAGCCAGTGGGACCTGGGATATTGTTAGCAGGCAGCTGAAAATTAGCATGCCTACAGCTATGCAGGGTATAATAGGATCAAACATGTTACTAATTGCTAAAAAGGCTGGCAACTGCAAGTGGGGAGTTCCCAGGAATCACTGAGAAAAAGCAAGTAAATGCAATATAACACACCCCCTTGCAGTTGCCTCCTGGCCATGCCCCCAGCTTGATAAGACTGACAATGTTTTTCAGCACCCCCTTTTTCTCCACCAACGGACTGATTTTTGAGCTCAGTCAGCAAATTGTTAGTTGAAGCAACAGCAGGAATGTGTGTGGAAAACATCAAGTGACTGTGTTGCAGAGCAGACAAAATTAACCAGACACTCCACAATCACAGTGTAAATACCCACAAAGATTTGTCACCAGTCTACTTGGGGCACATCGGTATGTAGCACCGCATGGTAACAGATGTGGCAGAGCAGAGCCCAGTGCTCTGACTCAGCTCATTTACGGCACAAACATACAGACTCACAGAATCACAGAAGGTTTCGTATTGGAAGGGACCTTAAAGATCATCTACTTCCTACCCACCTGCCATGGGCAGGGACATCTCCTGCTAGACAAAATTGCTCAAAGCCCCATTCAGACTGGCCTTGAACACTTCCAGGGATGGGGCATTAGCAAGTTCCCTGGGGAACCTGTTCCAGTGCCTTACCACCCTCACAGGAAAGAATTTCTTCCAGATATCCAATCTAAATCTCCCCTCTTTCAGTTCAAAACCATTGACCTGTGTCCTATCATTACATTCCCTGATAAAGAGTCCATCCCCAACCTTCCTGGAGGACCCCTTTAGGTACTGGAAGGCTGTTATAAGGTCTCCCCAGAGCCTTCTCTTCTCCAGGCTGAATCACCCCAACTCTCTCAGCCTGTCCTCATAGCATAGGTGCTCCAGCCCTCTGATCATCTTCATGGACCTCCACTAGACCCGTTCCAACAGGTCCATGTCCTTCTTGGGCTGAGGACTCCAGAGCTGGACACAGTATTCATGTGGGCTCTCACCAGAGCAGAGTAGTGGGGCAGCATCACCTCCCTCGACCTGCTGGCCACGCTTCTTTCAATGCAACCCAGGACCCGGTTGACTTTCTGGGCTGCAAGTGCGCATTGCCTGCTCATGTTGAGCTTCTCATCCACCAGCACTCCCAAGTCCTTCTCCTTAGGGCTGCTGTCAAGCCATTCTCTGCCCAACCTATATTTGTGCCTGGGATAGCCCTGTCCCAGATGGAGGACCTTGCACTTGGCCTGGTTGAACTTATGAGGTTTGCACAGGCCCGCCTCTCAAGCCTGTCGTGGTCCCTCTGAATGGCAACCTCCAGTGTGCTGACCATGCCACATAGCTTGATGTTGTTGGCAAACTTGCTGAGGGTGCACTCAATCCTAATGTCATACATTTGAGGATTAATGGTTAAATTAAAAAGAAAAATTCTTCCACAGATACTTGTTGAATGTTGTAGGGGCTCATCTGTGGAAAAGTAGGGAATGCAACAAAGGACCCAGCTGAAAGGCCATTGGGTCTGGTTGTCCCAGGACAAGGTCAAACATAGGTGCTGATGGAAAGAAACCTCTTCTTTAACATCCATCTAAAGTTTACGTTCATGGCAATATTGGCATTGTGAAGAAAATGGACTGTAAATTCACTACAACAACAATTTTATCAAAATCATCCCAAAGGATGCATGAGTGTATTTTATTTACTACTAACAATGATAGTGACATCCTGTACCTGTAATGATAAAGTTTCACTCAGGACAGGACATATATGGACAAGAAGACAAATCCCACAAAACCCCAATTCTTAATATTTGATCAGCCCCTACAGATGGTTATGTACTACACCTGCAATATCTCTCCTCCACTGGCAGATGAATTTACTGAACATAGGATGGATGACTAAAATAAATGGAAAACCGTGACTTCTAAAATATAACTTGTGTGGTGCAATTATCAATCTTTTCAAAAATTTCATTCTTCATTTACTTTATAGTAGGTAATTAGACTTTTATTCCAAAATGATATGGAGAATCCTACTTAAGCAGATAGGTGTGTAACACTCTCATAACAGAATCATAACTAGTCCAAGATCATGCTTGAACTTCCTATTTTCCAAGGAATATTCACATTGTGTAACTTGTAGTACACCACCACACTGCAAGAGGACATTTCTTCCATTCAGACTTTCAAGTAGATTAGCAACAATGTAATCATTCTTTTTGCAAAAATTGGAGTCTTTAAAATGTATTTGAAGTGCTTTTCTCACCCCTTATATTTTAGTAATGTGGATAACATGGCTTTAAATAATCTACTGAATTGTAAGTGCCCATTAAGCTGCAAATCAGTGTGATATAATGTTTCTAGCACTTTAATGCTAAGCCTGTTGTATTGTTGTGTTATATTTGGTTGGTAATGGAAGCTTTCACAGTTACCAACTTTACTAAACACTTTTTTCTTCTTATTGTCAGAAAAGACATGAATCTAAAAGAGTCAGTTATGATAAAAGGCAAATATCAAAGAGATGAGCCTTTTGATTTGGCCTTTCCAGATCTTGGATCTGATCAATAGAACTGTAGCTACATTAACACTTTATTAAGGGATGCTGGAGTTATTCCACAGAAATTATATTTAGCTACTTTTTTTTAACATATTATTTACAATTTTTCCCAATTTCTCTACAATACAGTCTACAGCTATTTAATAAACAGTCTGGGTGAACAGTTTTCAAGCAATCCCTCTATTTCTTTCACATATTTGCAATTCATTATTTATATTGCAGTAATTATTATTTTAGTCACACTTACTCTGTTCTCTGACTGAAATATTGAGATTTCAAGGAGGAAATGAAATATATTTAATGAACATACCTAGCTCATAGGTCATAGTCAGGTCACTCTGCCATTTTTACAAACAAGAAGAATATCCAGAGTTACACAACGTTTACAATGTTTTATCAGCCAGTTATAATTATTAGAATTCAAGAAGAGGACAAATGTGCATTTAAAGAACTCCTCTCTCACATGGTGTAGGTTACCTATGGCTTTTGCTGTGATATGCAGTGCTACAAACTGGGTAAAATGGATCTGGTGAAGGTTGTTGCGATTTTGAAATTCTCACCATACTTTTATAGGGGATAAGAGGCCCATTCATCTTAAGATAAAGCTGGAGTGAATTTTCTAATTAAGTCATTGGTATCTGCTTACTTGGTGGTGTCACATTTGCAGCTGATTTAGAAGCTGCAGACTTGCAGACTTTTCTGTGAGTACCAGATAGTTATCCAAATCCACATGACTGAGTTAGTTGACCCTTGAATCACAGGAAATCAGTGTGTCATTTTTATTTATGGAAATGGTCTTATTTTTGCTTAGTCCAGGAGACATATCTGAAATAGTGACAGTTCTGGGGTTTGGGGGATCAATATTTTTATAATGAAATTACAAATACAGTAAATTTTTGTTTACAGGGACCAAATGTTAGCAAAAACGAGCATATCTGTAGCTGAAATTTTTAGCAAGGATATTTTCATACAGTTCCTCAGATGTAGCTAGATTCTCACACATCTGTATGCAATACTGTTTCATCCAACTTCAAATGGGAATGGCAAGCATTTCAAGTAAGGAATAAAAAGCCTGTTCACCTCCTTTATAGCTTTCATAACCATTTAGTTGGGTGACCTAAAAAACCTTGAAGTGCAGATTATGTGGGGTAGAGCAAGAGAGAAAGAGGTAAAGTATCCTTGTAGTAACAGTTGCATGACACAGAATCCAACCAGTCCTGCAGCTGGACCTGGCTTTGAATATTATTGAACCTTCAGTAAATAAGAAAACAGATAAAAACCATCCTCACTTAATCAGGAGTTATGCCCCCATACAATACATCCTACAAAACCATCAGAAGACTTTTATTACTTCTTTTCCCAGACTTTCAAATTACTCCTGTTACATCAAACTCGTGTTCCTCTCCTGTAAAAATTTTCAATTAACAGCTGCAAACACGTCAAACAAACCGAAAACCATTTGACTAGGAAGGAATTATACAACACATGGGGTAGGTCTCAGATTTCTCTTCTACCAGTCTCTGTTGCTGGCAGCATTTGCATGAGAACAGATTTGTTTGTTTGTTTGTTTTGTGACTATCACACCACTAATGATTGATGAAAGGCTGGAGTTACTCACAATTCAATGAGGTCCAAGACATGCTTCCAGCACAGAGCTGCAGCAAGTTGGGAGCAGGCTGGAATCTGAACCCAGGTCTGGATCTGAGGCTTATCTCTTGGCTTCCTCTTCAGCTACCATCTCCCCATCAGAGGACTATGAATAATGGATAGTCATCCCCAAATCTAGCAAACTGGCATGTATATTCCTTTTGAAATAATAAAGTGTTAACTGGAGTTGGATCAGATTGTGTCTGCCAGACCCTCTCTGGACTTTTTCCTGCAATTTGTCTCTAGTCTAACCTTCTGCTGCGTAGATATTACTCTGACAGACCCAGCATGAAAAATGTAGCTTATAAAAAGCACAACATACAACCAACTCTATTTGGCTACTGCCATATGTGGATGAAAAATACTTAATTTACCTTTGTACATCTTTCAAATGATTTCCTATTTTCCATGAACTGTACCCAGTCATCCCAGCTGGGAAGCAGCGACCTGGATGGTATAAATGGAAATCACAAGCTCAATTAGGAACATTCCATCTGGGAAATCATAATATTTAGGATTACGAAGCTAAATACTTTTGTTTGGCTCATCCAGAGCATTATTTAATACACATGCATTGCTTATACTAACATCTTCTGGACAGAAGCTGACAGTCCTTAATTAAGCATAGTATCCCACTGCCTCCAGAAGTGGATTTGCCCGAACAGGGACTGTGACAGATTGTCTAAGGGAGGAGTTGTTATATTTACTTTTCAGACAGTACAACAGAGAAATAAAGAGACTAAGTTTGTTAAGACTTCTGAAATTGTGTAAGTTAATAACACATTTAGGAAGACTCAAATATCCTGACATCTAATCCCTTGCTAAAACATATGCATAGTACGAAACATTTGTTTTCTTCCAAAAATGAAAAGTGTCACTAAATAGCACTGTGTTGTCAAATCTGAGAAGCTCTGGGGACAAGATCTGTGTTTTTAAACTCCTTCTCTGAAGATCTTTCCCACATAAGTATTTATTCCCTGCACAAATTGTTGTCTACCCATATGCCTCCTGAATTCACAGCACTTGCCTATAAACAGATTATTTAGTCTCTTCTTCTCTTCATACGAGGAATAAGGGAATTTCCCCCTCCAGAAGCAGCCATCATTCTCCAGCTCCTTCTCTGGCACTTGCTGTTGTGTGAGCAGGGCAAGGCCAATCTCTCATCAGAAGGAAGGCAGGAAAGAGACAGCAAAGACAAGCCAGAAAGGGACAGGAGTGCTCTGCTGTCCTCTGCACCAAGAGGAGAAAACTCTGCAAACCCTGAGGCAAAACCTTTCCCTACAGAGCGAACCGGGCAGTGATGAGTTATGAGTTGTTCGGTTTTGTTCTCCCCCCTCCCCAGGTGGCATTTTATCAATGGTTGTCTAGCAGTCCTGCATCTCTAGATATAAAAAGGAAGTGCAAAGCACTGACAGGAGTGTGTGACAGACATGCTGCTGCAGTGATTAATGTGCTCATCCAAGCCAGTGGCTCACCACCAGTTCAATTAATCACTCCCCGGTATTTTGGAAGTCATTAAATTTTATACTATTTTTAAAGTATTTTTACCATTAGACAGGCTTTTCTTTGAAGTGTGATATCACCAACTCTCAATTTCTTTCCCGCCACATTTTGTTTCTTCAATGCCTGCTAAAGCATATTTCGTTATGACTACTGCTGTGCCAGGTGGGTAATTTCATTTTCTCACAGTGACCACTCTAAAGGTGCACTCTGGGAAACGGTAAATATGTGGAGGACATTTTCTCCTTCATTTCAGTTGTAGTTCCTGGGAGCTACTTACTCTTGCACAAGATGTTCAGCTCCAACATGCTGAAGACTGTCCCCATCCAGCTGTTGCTGGGAGAGAAGGAGTTTGTGATCAGCATCTTGCTATCCTAACAGAGCAGTGTTAAGGTGGAAGCTATTTTCTTTATGCATCAGAGGAGAAAGAGGTCTACAGTTTGGTCTTGAGAGAGCTCCAGTAAAAGGGAATTCCTGTCCATTTCTCTGACTGTGAAGGAGGCCATATGAAAGAGGTGGACCAAAGAACCCCACAAAACACTTCAGTGGGCAAAAGAGTTATAATAAAACTCAATAATCTGACCCACTAATTTTCAGCTTTCCAGAGGACTTCACAGAGCTTTTCTCTAACTTCACTTTTCCTTCTCTAAGTTTCTGCATTTGGCAAGCTTCCTACAAAAAGATAGATCTTCAGCTTGGTTACTCTTGTTAATGATGTCAGGCAGGGCATTTTGCAATCAGAGACTCTTTGTACTAGAAAAGGTTTTCAGTAGATTTGATAAGAAACACCAGGCAACAAGCTCTATTTTGAGAAGGAAAATGATCGATCATTACTTTTGCACAAAGAGAAACAGAAGGTTACTTATTTAAGTGAAGGCTATGAATAAAATAAGTACAGCACTTTATCTGAGCAACCTTCTAGAAACGGTAGAAAACAAAGCACAGTAAGGGGTCATAAGAGCTGGACTTAGCAGGAAGCAACCAGGGCAAACATCATCTAGCAGAGGAGACAAGGTTCACAGGACAAGCCTTGGGAATAGTGTACCTCATTTGCAGGTGAGATGAAATGGAGGGTATTCCTACCACATCCTCTTCACATAACCCCATCAGTCTCATGTAAACTTTAAATTAATATACATATGGGTATGCACAGAAATGCACACACAAATGTATATGGTGATGACATCTACCATTCTACATTGTAATGCACCTGCAACTGGAATGCAACGCAGAAGAAAAAGCACACTGCTGCTGTTGTTGAGTCATATTTTGCTCTCGTCTATCACTAATGTGAGTGACTGAAGAACTGGGACAATGAAGCTTAGACCTGTGGTCTTAATCTCATCGCATTCTGAATAATAACATTTTCACTGTCTTCAGCATCAGAGACGCTGTCCTTTCAAGCATAAAGAAGTAAATTCAAACAGCAGTATCTTGCCCTTGAGATGTATAATTGTTCAAATGACTACATTATAAAGATTAAGTTAATGCTTTATAAAAGTATGTTGTGATTTAGAGTCAAAATTCCAAGTAAAATTTCTTATAGCTTAAAGTTAGACTTTTTTCCTTGTGCAGGAGGTAAATTGCTAGTTCATCATTTGTGTCAAGGAGTTAAGTTATGTACAGGGCTATTCTTCAGCACAGGTAGCTGAAACTCATCATTAGATGACCATTAGATGCTTAGGTTTCCTCAATATTAAGTACCATGAAAAAGGCAACAACTCCCTGATGAATCATCAGAGAATTCTGGTAACAGCGATAAAAAAAAAAGCCCTTTGAGTGGGAGAAGAGAGACCAGATCCAAATTCTCATAGACGGTTTGAACCCAGATGTTCAAAGAACATGAAATTAAAGTGCAAATGATTCACGAAAGGATAAACAGAGAGTTTACCATTCAAAAGCTTTGGCTTCTACTCAAATCTAGCAGGCTAAGATAGCCTGATTGATGTCTGCATGTAGTCTAGGGGAGTAAAGGGAAAAGAGCAGGAAGGTGAAAGTCTCTTAAGAACGAATACAAATGCATTGATTATTAATACCTTTGGGCAGGAACTTGAAAGTTCCTGAACACCCAAGTACAGAGGTTCTAAACCCACCTTCCAATAGGACCAAGGGCAGGAAAAAAGAAAACCTTATCAGTTTTAGTATAGACCCTGAGAAACTAATCAATGGAATTAGCGTTACCATCCTTCATTTCTCAGGGTGTGGACTAGACGGTGAAAACCAAATCTTCCATGTTTGTAAAAGCTAAAACTATCCTTTCTTTTTTCTGTACTCCTCCTGTTCACACTTCTGGGACACAAAGGTGCAATGCAGACCTTTAATCTTAGGACAATATTTGTAACACTTCACCTTGTTTGTCCCAATGTGGTTTCCCTACATAGAGCCATGTTTTCAGAGAGATTGATTATATCAAGTTTCACACGAAGCCAGCTCAGAGCAGCTGCATGGTGGCTAGGACATAGTCTTGCCTTGCACTAACCCCTACTTAAATAGTAACCTGGCAGCAGATTTGGAGGAGGTCACAGCCTGCCTATGCTGTACCTACCCTGTGGCTACTACTGCCAAGTGTTTAGAATATGATGGTTCATTCTGTAAAAGTGTGTCCTTTCTTTATGATGGAGAGGTTTTTAGCAAAAGTGGTTTACTCTCTCTCTGAAGAAAAGGAACATAATTGCTGTGAAATGCCATGCAATCTGTTAAAATGTGGTGTCCAGATGGGTTTATATACAAATGTAAAGTAGTAGATAATAACAGGAGGAAAGAAAGAAGCGTGAAGTCAGTAAAACTGAAATCAAAAGAGATACAGCTGTGGGCTCCATTCAAATTAAATTGTTTCATTTGGACCTGTTATTTACATTATTTCATGTGTACCAGCACTTAGAACTAATGACCCACAGTTTTCTTCTAGGCCTGAGCAGCAGCCACTATGAGAGGAGGGCTTGCATAACCAGTCAGTGTCCCAGCATAAAACTGTTCAGATTCACCAAAGGTAGCTCTCAATAGAATCCCCCAGAAATAAACAGATTTCTGCTGCTGTTGTTTTTCTAATTTCTCTGTATTTTTAGTAATCCTGTGTTTACATCCATCATAGCTCTCCAAGAGAGAAAAAGGTGCAAGATTACGTCTCCTAGCACCTTCATTTTTAGACCCCTTTGATAGGGAAGCATCTGAGAGCAGATGGTCCCTGCAAGAATACCTCTTGATGAGAAGTTGACAGGACATTGCTGGAAGCATGACTGTATTACACATATACTTGGAAATATTTGGTACATCTCTAAGATGTCCTGCAGAATTTCTTGGTGCAAAGGAAGCATCCAAAAGAGTTATATGAGAAAAAGTGCATGCATTCTTAAGAATATAGAGACTGGCCAAGGGCCTCCATTGAGATACAATTCACTACTGCCACAAGTGTTGTAATTACAGTTGCAGGCCTGGCCAGTAAGTGCTCCTTGGAGCTCAGGGTATCCTGGGTAGACTAAACCCGTTGACTTTGCACAGCTTTAGTGCAATACTTCCAAAGCTGCTAGAAACAGACAGGATTGGATTGTTTGGTTCCTAACATCACTTTTGTGATTATCACACTTCTGTGATAACAATCAGCACAGAACTTTGGGGGAAAATAAACAAAAGCAAACAAACCAAAATCCAAAATCAAAACCAACCAAAGAAATAACCCACAACTTTGAAAAGTCACTTAAAAGAAACCAAGTAATGTATTTCAGTCTGAAGTGAACTTGAAAGGGTCAGATACAAATATATGGAAGTTCATGGCCACAATAAAGTTTAACCACTTCCATATTTTACATATAGTTCCCAGCCTTGGTCACGTAGTCACTTGCATGTAAAACCTAGGGTGACATTAACTTGTTTTAAAAGTACACAGCTAAGATTGGAATCGAAAAGCCAGCCTCTGGGTAACTCAAGATGGTGCTTATTCCAATTCCTTTTGAAGTCATTACAAATCTTTCTGTTGACTTGAACAGAACATTAATCAGTCTCCTCAGCACTGAAGTGAATCACAGATTAAAACAAAAATACTTGTATGACTTGTATGACAACCTTATATTAAAATGAGTCCCTTCTGCACAGCAGGATGCTGAGGTGCTGCTGATGCATATGATTTCTGACTGAGAAATGGCTGGACTGGCTTTGTGTATTTTCTAAGTTACATTCACTTGAACTCATTCCTTCACTGGTTACCTATAGGTTCATCAGACACACAAACTGCAGCAGTACTATTTACAAAACTAACTGAGGACCTGCCTTTGATTTTCAGTTGAAGCTCCTTGGAAGACTAAAAAATCTGTATCAGTTTATCACATCTTGGGTCCCTGAAGGAGAGAAGAAAAAATTACACTATCAGACATAGTCAAACCTACAAACAGTGTCTCAGCTGAGAGAGTGAAAACTTACTGTAAATACAAATAGGGACTTGGATTTTTTCTTCCCCAAAGTACTCTGACATGGAAGAAGGAACAAGGCTGACTTTGTGTCCCAATAGCACCTTTGGGTTGCTCCATGTCCTGCTGTTGGAGTCTGTTCATGAGCATTCCAGTGGGAAGCATCGGAGAGCTCCTCAACAGACAGAGCTCTTGCAAATATATATGATGATACACTCTATGCCCCAGTAACAACAATAAACAAATACATTGTGACTTCAGAAGAGATATTTTAAAGGTTGATAAATTAACAATATAATCACAGCTAAAATATATTCAAATACTAAGTGCAAACAATTAAGGTTATCACTGCAATAGGGTGCAATAATAAGACTTCCAGGCTCTATTTTTCAGAATAGTTATCACTTTTTTTATTGCTCAAAGCTTAGTTTCAATGACTGCTGTGTCAGTTATGGGCATTCAGCACTTTTCCTCTCTCACCACGGCTGTGTGAGGGCAGGAGAAAAGAAACAAGAAACAAGGTAGAAAGCACCTGTGAAAAAAAGGCCATGTTCAGTATCAGTGCATCAAGAAGGACTGAATCTAATTTCCTAGGAAGTCACATAATGTGTCTGTCTTCTCTGGAACGATTTTGAGAAAGATTTTGCTATTTTTTCCTGAAACATTCTGTAATCAGCAGATTATAAGGAATCATCGAGGGGTTTAAGAAATCATATACTTTATCCCTAGAGCTCCCAGGATCACTGGGAAATAGATCTACAGCTAGATGTACCACCAACAGCTTTAAAAGATCAAGAGGTTTCAGGGCATTAAAGAGTCTTATAAAAGATGCTCATCAAATTCAACTTGTTTGAAAATATCAGACTTAAGGACATAAAAGCACAGAATGATAGAAAAAATAGGACAAAAGGGACCACCGGACATCTTGTACCTAGATCTAAACCTAGATACTAAGATCTAGTACAACCTTTTGCTCAGAGCAAGGCTCAAAGCAAGACTCAGAGTTAGATCAGACTGCTCATGGCCTGTCCCTCACAGCTTGTTAAAACCCCCAAAGACAGAGAGTACTCAACAACTCTGGGCAAATTTATGTGGTAAATTATTTTTTTCTTTATGTGCAATTATAATTTCTCATATTTAATCTTTTGACCCTTGGGTCTTCTCCTCTCACTGTGCTCCCGAGGAGAATCTGACTCCGCCTTCTCTGTAAGACTGAAGTTAAACCTCTTCTTATGCTTTTCTTCTCCAGGTTAAACACACCCAGTTCTCACTCAGATGCCCTTTTCTCCAACTCTGTAACCATCTTCAAGGCTCTCCATTGGGCCCATACCTCTCCCACAGTCAAATGCTGAGATCTCTCCCTTGGTCAGTGTGCTGGTATGATAATCACTTGATTGCATGCTAAAAATGCATGAAACAGTCCAGCCTTCTTAAACGTCACTTATTTATAGCTATCCTCCTTTAATTAGTAGTAGAGATTTTTTTTCTGTTTTGGTTTTCCTCTTGATGCCAATGTTCTACACCATTTCTTGTTGCAGTTAGTGTCCCTTCTGGGTGAATCGTTCTATTAGCTGATTGTTATGTGTTTGCCTTTGCATGCTTTTGTGCTCATCCTTAATGTCCAATCCAGTTTCCACTTCCTAGATATTGTTTTTAAATAATTGACTTCAGCCAAATTAATCTCTTATTGCATTTCCTATATTTCTTCCATAATCAGAAAGAATTTGTGCCTTTATAAATATGACTTTAGAGAGCTGCTAGGTTGTGTTAACTACATTCTCCCCTTCAGTCAAATTCCCAAAAGATCTTATAAAGCAATAAACTGAGTTAATTGCAGTTCATCTACTTGAAATCTGTGGGTTTATTAACAACTATTCTGCATTCCTACTATAAGGAGTGTGAGTAAATAAACATATGCTGATACACACACCTACCCTGGAAAATATAAGACCAAAAAGATGAAGTCCATCCATTATAAAAAAAACAAAAGCTCCATAATTTAAACCAATAGGTAATCAAGTCAAAGCTGAAAGTGAATCCTACTTACCATACTCACTAGCATTTCGGTCCTTTACTTGTACATATAAGCAACAAGAGGCTGCAACCTGTGATTAAAGCAGCCTAAAAAGAGAAGTAAAAGGTAGGCAATGAAGATCATTGTTCTCAACAGAGAAAACTGAGGCAAAAAGCTGTAGAAGTAATCTGCACAAAAAATGAACTACTTTTTGCAATAAAGTCAGCACAGGACTGACAATCAGGAACTCCCTGAATTGTATTCTCAGAAACTTATTTGATATCTTCTATTGTTTGGGGAAATCACTTTCATTCATTTGAATGGGAATATCTTTAAAGTCTCTGGTGTCAGAATACTTAAAATCAGGCAGGTATCCATTTGGGAAGCACTGAAAGGATGTGAAAGGGCAGAAGAAGACAATGCCTGGATTATGTAAACAAGAAAATACCAACAATAATATATTTCAATTGTGTGTTTATATCTATCTTAAAAATCTCCCTGTATTACTTACAGAAACATTAACTACTATTAGCTGTGATGGATTCCTTCCAAAATTACTTCCTTTTTCTATCAAAGAAAGATTATTATTGACTAAAGAAAAACAAGAAGTTAATAGGAAATCATGTTATATTAAAATATTAAAAAAGAAAATGCAAATACTTTAGAAGAGAAATGAAATATTCTAATGAAAATATACATAAAGCATAAAAGATTCAAGGCTGAAATGTAGTAAATATACTTACTATAAGAATAAGATTCAGGTTTGGGATTAGAATGATCTGAAAACACTGAACACATTAAACACGACCTTTAAGCTTCAATTTCGTGTGTGGGAGTGTGAGGTTAATGAAATAGCTGAAAGATCATATTTGTAAGAAATCTGCCTGCTGCTGGAAGTAATGTTAGTCTAGCCAATGCTGTTAACATTCTCCACAGTCAGTAGACTCTAAGGTCTGACACGTTATTTATTTGATAAAGTGTTTTATTCTTGAGCCCCATTTTTTGTATTTCCTTTGTTTTCTTCATGCTTTCCATGATTTCAAGTGCAAAAATAAAAAGGTGACCTTTTGACTAGGCCAAAACTGTACGTCCAAAACGTGGAGAGCATTTGGATTGAGGGAAGAACATGGTACTTAACACCCTACATTATTGTAACTGTTTTAACTTGTACATGAACTGTAAGAAATATATTAAATTTGCTACATTTGTGCACATAAAAAAAATAGTTTGTTCTTTCTTTCATCACTCAGTGTCTCACATACATAATCTTTGCTCTGTATTTTTTAGATTTATTTCTTCCTGGCAAAAAACCCTCTGGCTTCCAAGTCCAACAAGCAATTTCCGTCACTAGCAAAGTTTTGTGGCTAAATAACACCCCCCAAAAAGGGAATAGGAGTGAAATACCAAAGCTATCAAAAAAAAAAAAATTAAAAAATCTTATTGTGAAGATTGATACAGAAGTTGATGACTCAGATTGGGTTTCACAATTTTTCCTCAATAGCATTCACTTATATATTATTGCCTCTGACAGGAGGACAAATTGCCCAGGGATTTGAAGAGGGTCCAATTAGGTCTTTTCCTTCTATCAAACACTTCCAAAATGCTGAAAGATGGTGGAAGACAGATTCCTCTGTCCTCACTGCATCCCTGCTGGACAGGTCCTTTGATGAGCAGTAACTTGTTGTGCACAGTCCCACCTGAGCATTGCAGAACTCATCCCATCTCAGTTGAGGCCTGGAAGTGCGCTGGCTCTTCACTGAGTGGACCTCCAGGCTCTGCAGTGCAACAACCTCCAAGTTTCCTGCCTTTTTTCTTTGCTTCTTTTCCATATTGCCTACACATCTCATTCACTGCCTTTCCTTCCCTCTCCTCTGCTTTTTACTATAGTTTACGGATCCCAAAGAGGAGACCATCTTCTTCTCTCTGCCCACCTCAGAAAGCAGCAAGAACACATGAACCAGGAGTCTCCCTCTCCATCAGCCAGGAGACCTCTACTTTGCGAACATGCTCTGTGGTGCACAATATATCACATGCAAACAAGCACAGAAAACATCACTACCTGAGCCATCACACAAAAGCAAGCAAGTAATAGTAAGAACTTTACTGATTTTAGGAGTTTTACTGATTTAACCGTGCCACATTTTCTATTAGAACAATAGTTGGTAGTAGAGGGTTGGTAGTAGAAGGTGAGAAAGACATACTACGTACAGAGTACCTTCTTATTATATAGCAACTAAACAGTGTGAAGTTCTCATTTTCCTTTCTTTGTGTTGTATCTTACTGTTGTCTTGTACGTCATAATCTCTTTTAAGCGGGAACTTTTCAATGTGCCATTCACCCCCCAGTGCTTTTTTACACATACAGAAATACATTAAAATAACATTAAAGATGTGCCAAAGACTTAAAACTGTCAGAATTAGCATTGCCTATGTGGTTTTAATTTGGTCTTTTGCGTATACATGCTATGATGCAGCTGTTAATATTTTCCACACAACCGCTGCTTCAGTCAATTCACAGGATGGACAGAATTTACCAAATGAGAAACTACATGATATCTCATTTGTCCTCATTTATGGCACATAATTAAACTTTGGGGTTTATGCAGAAATGTCTATTTTTTTGTGGTCATTTCCAGAATATTTGTCATTACAGTGATTCTCTTGCACAGATATTTGCAGGCAGTGTTTGTAAGACAAAGAGACTATTATAGGGATTTTTCCATAGGTTGATGAAAACTTGGGGGATCAGATCTCTTAAAGAATTGACTCAATTACTGCCTGGACAACAAAAGGAGTCTGGCATCTTCTGGATAGGATGGAAGGCTGACTTCGAACGGGACTTCTGATGAATTCTTATACCCTATACTGCTGCTCCCATAAATGTATGACCAATTATAGATTATCTCCAAGTACATACAAAACATCTCCATCCTATGTGACGATTAGTGCACCTGAAGGGACAGTTTCTCTTGACCATCTATAAGCAACTTATCCATGTTTGAAATTGTCTTTCATCAATTCTGCAGCAAGAACTGCCTGGCAGAGTGATGGGCAGACTCTCAATTTAGGACAGTAGTCAGCACACCAAAGCACACAAATCGTGCCCATCAGTTAGCTTCAGGCACAGCAAGACCAGTCTGAGAAAATATCTAGTGTCATCCAGAATTCCCAGCTGTAGAGGTCCTGCAACAATTAGTCAAATGTCTCATTGTGAAGGTGGTTACTAGTTCAATCAGTCACCTGGTCTCAGGGTGGTCTGTTTTCACGTTCCAGGCCGTTGTCTCAGATATGCAGAGATGAGCTGGGGGCCATATGGCAGATTAGTGGTTTTGGGTTGCTGGGTGTGCACAACACACAGCCCTGATATTCAGTTACACTAGCTCCACCACCATTATTCATCTACGTATATCACTTATAACGTAGGTCTCATAGTTCATATCAAAACTCACAAACTTTTGTTACCTTCTCATCTGTATTGGAAAGCAGGTATGTTTTGGTGGGCAAATGTTCTCCTCATGCCTGCTGCCACATCTTCTGCAGACTATCTTTGTCCCAAACTAATCTTTGATTTAGTTGTTTCACCTTATTCTTATATACTCACTTACTCTGACCCCTTCTCTTTGCTTTGTCCCAAACTGGGTGTCTATGGTGTTCATACCAACCTACATCTGTTTGCATTACCACTCCAACTCTGTTTTTCAGGGATCCTCATTGCAGCCCCCAAATTTTATTCAAGTTTTTCTTTCTTATTTCTCTTCGTGGTCACCACCCAATCTCCCCATGTTTACACAGTTCACCTGAGACTGAGAGCGTGTTTTAACCCCTTCCTCTGCCTGAAGCTAGCCTCTTTGTCCACTGGTGCACGGTATTCTACCTGTTCCTTAGCTCCTCATTGGATTTTGATCTCCTTTCTGCCAATTCCATTTCTCATTTTCATCCCTCACTCCTAGCCTGCTTGTCCTTGAATGTCCTGCACCTTCTTTAACTCCTGACATGGACTAGTATTCCCAAGCTACTTATCCTAATGTAGTCCTTCTACCATTCCATTTTCCAGCATAATTTTATTTTGTAGTCATATCTCTCTCCCCTTCCTACTAAGGTGGGCAGCAGCAGGAGAAGTACAGTGTGTTCATGGAGCAGAGGCCCCCACATCCTACCAGGAGACCCAAGCAGGAGCAACAAGTCATTTGGGCTCAGCCTGTGCAGCTGTGGTGAGACATACACAGATGGGAGCTGCAGCATCGGTATCCACCAGAGCCACTGCCAAGAATGTGCAAGGGGAGATTTTTCAAAGGCCTGTAAACTTGCCCAATTTAGGCAGTTTCAGGGATAGCGAAAGGCTCATCTTTGATAGAACTGGACCTGACCAGCTTTTCAGTTAGTGTGCCAAGACTCAGGTCATCTTATTAAAAAGGTACCCAAGTTTCTTACTGCAGGAAAAACTCCCCCTGCTCCCCTTCTTGTCATTCTCAGAAGCTGTAAAAAAAAAAAAAAAAAACCACTAATGTTAAAATTTTATAAACAAAGGCAAACATTCTGTCCCCAGCAGCTGGTAAGGAAAGTTCAGCCTTCACAGCCTAAATCCGGCAAAGTTAAAAGAAAATGAAAGCAGAGACCTGCAATAGGAAATGTCAAGCGATGTGAATTATGAGCACTCCTACCAATACCTCCTGTACAAAAGAAACCACAGTAGATTGGCCTACATTTCTGCTTAGTTTTGCTTTTTGATACTTTTTTAGAAATTTTCTATATGCCCAAAACTCATAGATGCAGCAAAACTCACTTTATACAGCTCCCCACATGCTTCTATGGAGAAAGAGGGACTGTAGCTGGTGCTATAAAGTAACACTAACCATTGGATACAGTCGAAATACAGAAAAACAGTTGTACAGAAAGCTGCATAGAGGTCTACCTTTTCTTTCTATTCTCTTTTGGTGCATGCTGTGCTGTTGCCTCAAGAGTGAGTCACTCCTTGCTCCAGACAGGCCTGTTGCCTTTTAGTACATTTCATTGCCTATGAAACACAGGTGCTATTTCTAGAACAGTAGGAACTTTAATTCTGCTACAGGCTTTATAACAGCTTGTATCAGGGATAAATTCAAATGACTGCTTTGTCATCCATTCCTATCTGTTTCCTTTTTTCTTTTTTTTCTGGTCATGATAAAAGTTTTCCACCTTTAAGATAGGACTGGATGCTACTGCAGTCATTGAGCTAAATTTGCTAAGCTGACTGTGCAGGCATGAATAGAGACCTTCTTTTCTTGCTCTTATTTCCCAGATACATCTTTTCTTCTATAATCCTCCCACTCTGGGTCTGTCTTTCTTTCTTCCCTTCCTCAAGGATGCCAAAAAATCATTGCTTTCTTATAACATCTTTGAAATCTCTTTGCAGTCATTTCCACCATAGTCCCAATGGTGCCCACTCTCTCTGCTCACATGATACTTTCAATCAGTGAGCAAATTCTCCAGCTGTGCTGTTTAGCATGATGCAAAACAAGCTAATTAGTAACAGCAGCAACAGGAGTAATTAAAAAAGAAACAAGAAAGAATTAAAAAAAAAAAACCACCTCCTTGAACACAGAGATTTCTCTTAACAATTAACCCTTCTTCCTTTTAGGAATAAAATTGACATTTTAAACTAAATATTCGCCTACAGACTTCTGGTGAATCTGAAATTCATCTTCTATGTAAAAGCACCAGAAAAGAATAACAGTTACTGGTTCTACTAGATCCAAACAGCTGATAGATATGAGATGCTACCATTAATGTACAAATATATATATATTTTTTATATTTCTGTAGCTTTTTTTGGAGACTCTGGTTTATTGCATTAAATATATTGAGTAATCAATCTTTATTTATAAAGCTGTTTTTATGCATAGCACATCTTAAAGGACTGTAGAATAAAACAGTTAAAAATATCAGTGACAGATAAAACAGAACCAACTATATTAAACAAATGTTTCCAGAAGAGTGAAGCCCATATAAATTATGGAGACAACATTTGATCAAATAGAGAGAGAGAACTTAAACTTTAATTTAAATGCATGAGCAGATGCAGCTGACCTAAAGTCATTGGAAACAACAACAACAAAAAAAAGCCAGTCTCCAAAATGTGGAGTATGAGAGCAGAATTTTTTGCTGTTTTCAATGAGCCTGACTGAATTCCCTCGATTTGAAACCAAAGACAAGGGAAGTCAATGAAAATATTTCTATGAAGAATAGTGAGATTTGGACTGGGTACTAAATGAAGAGGTAGACTCTTAGGAGAAATTATATAAAATCTCATCCAGAATATATTATATATAGAAGGCCTAGTAAAAAATATTCATTCTTTTCAGATACTAAAGATTTGGTGTTTGGATTCCTTATAATGACATATTTATTTCTAAAGATGCTCTGTGCCATATTGATACATACTCTTGTTACACTTTCTGAGAGAAAAAGTAAAAAGGATGACAGAATGCAGTGAGACATAAAATGCAATATGCCCTTCAGGGGCAGGGTCCTGCCACCCTATCCACCCCAGGGTACCGAAGGAGCTGGCGGAAGTGCTCACCTGGCCACTTTGCATCATTTATGGGCAGTCCTGGACAACCAGGGAGGTCCCAGCTGACTGGAGGTTGGCAAATGTGACACCCATCCACAAGAAGGGCCAGAAGGAGGATCCAGGGAGCTACAGGCCGGTCAGTCTGACCTCGGTGCCTGGGAAGGTCATGGAACAGCTCATCCTCAGTGCCATGACACGGCACATGCAGGAGAACAGGGTGATCAGGCCCAGTCAGCATGGGTTCATGAAAGGCAGGTCATGCCTGTCAAACCTGATCTCCTTCTATGATAAGGTGACCCACTTGGTGGATGAGGGAAAAGCTGTGGATGTCATCTACCTGGATTTTTGCAAAGCTTTTGACACCGTTTCCCACAGCATTCTCCTGGAGAAACTGGCTGCTCATGGCCTGGACAGGTGCACTCTTCATTTACTTTTCGTAGATGTGGTACTTAGGGACATGATTTAGAAGTGTTTTTTTTGTCAGGGCAGGTTAATGGTTGGACTTGATGATCTTAAAGGTCCCTTCCAACCTCACCGATTCTATTAATCTTATTTCAGAAAATAAAGGTAGCCATGCAAGAACGGATTGTAATGTGGCTGGAGCAATGAGGAAATCTGAGGTCCAAGTTACCAAACCCTTGATTTTTGCAATTCCTTTAACCAGGAATGTCTAAATTCAAAATTATGAACAGTGCTTAGAGAGGGGCAGCCATCTTCCAGCTGAGTGCTCTAGTCAGAGGGTTTGACCCTCTTTCTCCCTGGGTCTTCTTTTGTCTCTCTGTATTTATGTATTTCGTACTGCTTTGTATGCAACATCAAGCACCAAACACAAGGAAGCCTTTTAACTATCACCCTCCTGTTGAGTTCTGAACAGAGCTCAAACCCCTGCTGCCCAGGTATTTCCCAAAACCAGATCTCCTCTCTTGCCAAGTCCTTTAGATATATCTACACTAATAAATTAAACAGGTCTGGGATGCAGACTTGAGCATTTGGCCATGATTACCCACACCTGTTAGCATGTTCCTTGGTTCCTTTTTATGAAGCCAAGATTTCTCAGGTTCAGGGTTAAGATGGTGAAGATGTGGTTTCCAGTAGTCAAAATAAATGAGACCACCTTTTTTTCTGCAGGGGAAAAAAAAGACCAACGGTGTGGGGTTAGCCAAATAAATGCATGTTGTGAAACACCACTTGCTTTTCTAGGCAAATGGTTGTTCTGGGCCTTTTTACTTAGTAGTACAGACAAAATCCCTCCATTATCCCAGTCAGTTTAACAGAAATAGGTCCTGGCTTCCTAAGCCTATTTCTCAATTCCAGCTTCACAGAAATACTGAATCTTACACAACTATCTCAGTTCACATCGAGACGGGTTTTTGCATATGCCTATCTTTCTGGGGCTTCCTGTTGGGAATTAAAATCCAGGCATTTCATTTCTCTTATTTAGCATGTAGGACACCTGGGCTCTTTCTCCTTCATTTGGAACCCCATTCCCTAAAGGGGTTGGTGACAAACCTTCAGGTTTTATATTACCAAGCTTTCTGAAATGCCAACATCACTTTTTAATTCTCAGCCAAGGTATGCTGCTAGTTAAGCCTGAGTACTCGTAGCTTTGCTTCATTTCTCATCTGCTGTCATTCCTCCTCTTCTGGGTTAATTCCTTCCACCTCTCATTTCACATGCTAATAGAAGCAGAATATCATCAGGCAGACATCAATGAGTATTTGTTTTTACCTCTTCACTTTGGTAGGTTGCTGCTAACAAAATCCTCTCAGGGTAATATGAGAAGTGTCCTTTTACATCACTTTTATGTGATCATGCTCTGGAAATGAACTGTAAGAGACTAATAAATAAATTTAGACAAGCTTTTCCCCACCACCACTCCCCAACAGATTGTGTAACTGCTTGTTTGGCTTGGGGTAATATGCACAAAACACCCCAAGAAATACTTATGTAACAGAAAAAGAAGGGCATATTCTAAAATCATCTGTTAAGGACAGGGAAAATGTGGAGCTACCTTGGCCTACTTAGTGAGGTGTGTATTTCTGCATGTGGGAGCTGAGAAATGATGGGAGCAGGAGGTTAGATACGACAGCCCTACCCCTATCCTGAGCTGACTACCCAGTAAGGTCAGCCTGAGCTGCCGGTTTAGGAACAGATTCCCCCCCCCAACCCCCCCCC